>VDFB02389396.1:0-21475 GCA_007258455.2 Sequoia sempervirens | reverse complement strand
CAACCTAGCTACCTTCATTCGTACATTAATCGACCTCGAGAATTGGAGACAACAACGCTACTTGAATCTGCACGATCTTTCTCGTACTCTGTGAGTCGCAAGGGATGCAAGTGGAAAGAAAGAAAGGTCAAAGCAATTGTCAATGTTTTCCCAAAGTTCTACACCATCCCACACAAGGGCTCAGACTAGTTTGAAACATTTTTTTGGAGTGAGCTTCTATTGTACAAACACTTCTGAAGCTTGAAAATCGACATAGGGATTACTAAGGATACAATAATTGCAAATTGGAAGCAAATGAATGCATCCAAATATGATGTATGGCATGTCCCTTGCACCTCCCTCTTGGACAAAAACACCGACAATGTAGAATTAGACAGTGAAATTGAGATGGACAAAAGGGACATAATAGAAATGAATGAATGGGCCCCTCAAACAACATCAGCCTAAATGAGCTTGAGCTGCTTGGTAGGCATGAGTTTGATAGCATCTACATATGGGAACAACTTGCAGTGCCCTAGGAGCTTCATGAAATCACCACACAATTCATAAACATGGAAAAAGCATGTAGCCATGAAAGGCATGCTCTAGGTAAGTATGATGTCCCAGACTATACATTATCATCCAAACAAAAACTAGCACTCACACATATTATCAACCATAGCAAACATCACTCAAATAAACCATTGCACATGATTATTCAAGGGACAACAGGTACAGGGAAATCATACTTGATTGCTTGCATAAGAAAAGCACTTGCTAGTTACAATCCGCACCAGCAAAGCTAGCTACTCACATTGGCTCCTACAGGGGTTGCTACATTTAATATACATGCATCAACTATACATTCAATGCTTCAAATTCCTGTCAAAGAAATGCACCCACTGCAAGGACAATCATTAATAACATTTCAGGAAGAGATGAAACACATAAGATATATGTTGATTGATGAGATGAGCTTCATAGGACCAAAGTTGCTACTGAAGATAGATGCCAGGCTACATGAGGCCTTCTTGCATCGACAACATCTTTATTTCGGTGGGGTGTCAATAATCCTGATTGGTGACCTTGCATAGCTCCTGCCTATAATGGACAAGCCTATTTACACATCACACTCAACTGCAAAAACACTATGGAGCCAGTTCACGACCATTGTCACCTTAGAAACAATGTTTCGTCAACAAGGTGAGACTCTAGAACAAAGACAATTCCGTCAACTATTGCAAAACATACGCAATGCAGAAGCATCACAAGAGGATTGGGAACTTTTAAAGACATGCATAGACAAGCATCTCACCTCTAGCGAAAAAGAAATGTTCGACAATTCAATGCACTTGTTTGCTACCAATGATTTAGTTAGACTTCACAATAGAAGAATGCTAAAATTGTTAAATCATCCAATTGCAATAAGTGCTGCAACTATCACCAGGTCTGAAGCAGATAATGCAACTACTGATGAACAACTTGAAAAGTAGGTATTTCTTTGTAGAGGGCAACACATCATGCTGACAACCAACATATGGACACAAGCAGGCCTTGTAAATGGAGCTCTAGGTGAAGTTGTTGAGATAGTTTACAACCTTGGTACCAGACCACCAGATGTTCCACTTTATGTTGTGGCAAGGATCGATAATTATAGTGGGCCAACATGGAATGAAAATGACCCCAAAAGTATACCAATAATACCTATATCATTGGGCAGCCGTAGGCAAATTCCGCTCACAATGGCATGGGCTATTACCATACACAAATCCCAAGGCCTGACGGTGTCCAGAGCAACTATCGACATTGGAAACATAGAATGGCAAGGACTAACATTTACAGCTATATCCAGAGTGAAATCATTGAACAACCTTCGTATTCAACCAATGTTCTCCTCTGAGAGATACTCAAAAATGCATAACCACCCATACACAATTATGAGAAAAGAAGAGGAAGCCCGATTACAACAACTATCTCTAAAAAGTCAAGGTACACAACTCTTTTCCCTTTCTCCCTCATATCTCTCCTATTTATTGTTATATCATCAATTCCTCTTTTACAAATTGAACATGGCCTCAACATGTTCATGTCCTTTGGGTAATTTTCTTATTTTATTGGAAAAAAAAAATAGTTCCCATTAATAGTGTTATGATAAATTAAACATGAAGCAATCATTGTACATGTCAACAAATAATGTTTCCACCTAACCATTCCATTTCTTTTGCTTTGCAGGCCTTGAAGACAAATGGCATATATCATAGCCCCTCACCATCAAACACCAACAATTGTACTATATTTTGTTCAAAAAAGTTTTAGTACAAAATTGCTCATCAGTATTTTGACTTTTCATAGCACAAATTTTGTATATCATGAAATACCAACAAATGTACTTGGTCCAGTTGAACTGTAATGTTGCAACCCTTCTACCATTTAAGATAATATATTGTGTTGTTCATCCACTTGGCATATTCAACTCTACTTGCATCCCATCACCCATTCACATTTGCTATGAATAATTGCTCTTGCAAAAACCAAATTGCACTTTCCCCATGCATTCTCCCCCTCTCTTCCCTTCAAATACACTGCCATAGTATACCCTCCTATCAGCGTAACCATTACGCCTTGCTAAGGTGCAAGCGCTAGTAATTAAATGCTTTAATATTGAAAAATGACAAATATCTTTCTTATAACAAGGTCAACTTTGGAATACTAAACAAAAGTGTAAGCAAATAATATTTGGAGTTCTAAAAATAAAATAAAAATAATAATAATTCCTTGGCTAAGTAAATCTTTCTTTGAGAGGCCACGTCAAAATTTATATCTTTAAGCTAAGATGTGATTTTATATAAGTTACCTAGATAGTATTCGTGTATTTAAAAATGACTTACGAATTATTTCAGTGAAACACAATAAAAATTCGAGGGTAGGATTTGTAAGTTAAATAAACCTCAGTTTTGCGTCGGGCCTCCAACTCTTAATAAACGCATAGTAAGAATTGTTCATAAACTGAGTCACTCCAGCAAAACGACGCAGCGAATTCAAGTTTTGAGTCAGTCAATAGCCAAAGGGTTGCAGTGTGGAGGTTAAGGGATGCGACCTCTCCTCGGTTGGAACTATATCTAATGTTTGTCTTCCGCATTAGGGCATGGTGTGGATGAAGAAAGAGATTACGAATAAGAAAGGAAAAAGTCTTTGTAATCTGGATTGCAATAGAGGTAAGACTCCACGACTTGCAAGTATGAGCCTATGATTTTATGTATTCAATTTAGAAAGTATATAAAACACTGAATGCTATCTCTAGGCGGGTGTTGGATTGCACATATCACTCTGCAAATATATATATATATATATCACAGTGTGTAGATAATGCGTGGTTACCAACTAATTCTTGTTTAAATGATTAACCCTTTGATGCATGCCTGAATTAGCATAAAATTGTGAATGTATTTGGGAAAACAATATTAGTCCCATTATGGTAATGAATGGCATTATCATTTCCTTGTTTAAGGTTCCTTCCTTTATCAATCTTAAGGGATGGGAGGTGAATGGTGCAAATAGGGATAGCAGGTGCTAGAGACTCACCCAAGTATGGCAACTCATGATAATGACCGAGGGTCTACCATCATTGGCCAAGGGGGGCTAGAGTAGGTGGCTTTGGGCTTGGGAGAGCAACTCTATGGGTGGCCCATTGCAGCCACCCTACTTAACCGTACCCCTGATTGAAAGTCAAGCAACTTCAACAAGGTGATGATCATAAGTAAAAATAAAAGAATAATAAAGCAAAATTTAAAATCTTAGTATAATTGATTTAATTAGCATAATTAATTTAGAATTTGATTATTTTTTCCTTTTGTTATTTGCAATTTGTGTTAATATGACTCATAATTAATTAAGGGTCATTACAAGTGGTATCAAAGAAATTTTTTTGCCACCCTATGGAATACTATATGCAAACTTACCAAAGGATAAGTAGAGTTATGGGTGAACAATTAGAAACCAAACTTAGGGCCTTCATGGAAAACAATGAGAGGAAAACCTAGGCCTTAATAGAGAAAAATTAAAAACAAGTCAAGCCTTATTGCAAACTTTGCAAGACATGAACATCAATATGAATACTCTCAAGAATAATGGGTCAAATGGGAGGGATGCTAACTCAAATCATTCTAAAAACACCAATAGTAATTCCTCCTTTAACCCCAAGATCCTAAAACCCAAATTCCTTTCAAGACAAGAAATACCAATGGAGGGAAACCATGATCCCCCTTTAAGAAATGTTGAAGATGCAATAGCATCTTATGCAAGACTTGCTCCCGACATAAGGGAAATCATATCCTTTAGGAACTTTCTAGAAGCTAAGAAATTGGAGATTCCCCAAAGGGAGGGTAGGAAACCAAGCAAGGATCTAAATAAAAAGATTAACAAACTAACCTTACCAAATTTTGATGGATCAGGAAAAACCTTGGCCTACTCTTGGCTTCAAAAACTAAACACTTATTTAAATCTTAGCCCCATGATGGAGGAAGATGCAGTACAATTTGTTGTCCTGCATCTCGAAGGAGTGGCCCATGAATGGTGGCTCCATGGCACCCTCACACAAGGAAACAATGAAAAAGTTTCATATGATGAGTTCACACAAAGGCTTATTAAGAGATTTGATAGAAAGCATCCCAAAAAGGACTTCAAAGATCTAACATTGCTAAGACAACATGGGACAGTAGAGGATTATATTGCTGAATTCTAGAAAATCTCGATTAGAGTCAAGGGAATGGATGAAGAAATCCTTGTCTACCTTTTTTGTTGAAGGGCTAAAGGATTCCATTTGTAGATTGGTAAGTTCTCTAAATCCCACCACCCTTGATTATGCCATCAATAAGGCATTTATGTTAGAAGATTCAAACTTCCATGATAAATCATTAAAACCCTTCTCAAAATCATCTCACTAGAAAAATAGGCACATTAAAGGAAATTTTTATAGGGAAAAACATGGGGGATCTCAAAGAAGGGACTTATGTTACTATTGTAATAAAAAAAGGGAACAAGGTCATAGTTGTGATGAAAATGACCTAAAAAGGGAACGTGAATTCTGCAAAAAGAAGGGACTATGCTTCAAATGCAAAGATAAATGGCATCAAGGTCACACATGCAAGAGGGAGGCACTAGTCCATAATTTAGAGACCCCTTTTGATATGGAGGAATGGGACAGCAGCAAAGAGGAAGAAAGACCTAGCAAAAAAAGGAAGCAAGATGAAGAAAACCAAGGGACGTTAGCAGCCATTTCAAGAGCCTCAAAACATCACCCCTTCTGAATCAGGAGTGTAATCCAAGGGAGAAAGGTAATAGCCCTTATGAGTTGGCAACAAGACTAAAATTAGAGACACAATATTTTAAGGGATTTCAAGTAGAATTGGCTGATGGGTCAACTACCTCTTTCCATACAAAAATCCAACAATTAAGCATAACTTTGGGAACTCATCCTACCCAATAGGATTTCTATGTGGTTAATCTAGGGGATACTGATGTGATTCTAGGAACACCTTGGATACACTCCTTAGGGCAATTCTACCTTGACCTTCCAAAGTTGGACTTATGTTTTACTCAAGTCGGGAAGGACATCCTCCCTAAAGGACTAGCTGATGGCAACCTGAGGATGATTTCATCTAAGAAAATGGAGAGAGTTTTTAGGTAAGCATCAACTAATTTTTTCATCATGAATGAATTTGGGAAAATTGTACTTCATTAGATTATAACAATTTTTTTATTATGCTTAGGAAGGGGCAGGGTGAATGGGCTTCCCAATGTTTAATTTTGGAAAAATCCTCCTCACAAAGAAAAACTATTCACATTGATATTGAACCCATTCTTAAAAAGCATGAAAAAGTGTTTGAAGATATTCTGAAGGGACTACATCCAAAAAGAGGCTTTGAGCATACCATCAAATTGGAAGAAGGGGCAAAACCCATGATCACCACACCCTACCATCACCCAAGAAAATATAAGGAAGAAATTGAAAAGGCCATTAAAGAATTGTTGGAAATGGGGCATATCCATCCTAGCTCTAGCCCCTTTGCTTCGTCAGTTGTTCTGGTTAAGAAGAAGGATGGTACCATGAGAATGTGGATAGATTATAGAACTCTTAATAAGAAGACCATCAAAAATCGGTATCCAATTCCTAGGGTTGATGAATTGATAGATGAGCTCCACAGAGCAGTGTACTTTTCAAAAATAGATCTTCGTTTGGGATACCATCATATAAGAGTAAAAGTAGAAGATGTCCACAAAATAGCATTTAGATGTCATTATGGGAACTTCAAGTTTTTGGTCCTTCCTTTTGGACTCACGAACGCCCCCACCACTTTCCAGTCATGTATGAATCATATTTTCTGAGGGAAATTGAGGAAATTTCTACTTGTGTTCTTTGATGATATCCTAATCTACAGTAAAACATGGGAAGAGCACCTTAAGCATATAGATGAAGTATTGGGGATCCTTGAATAACATTCGTTGTTCACAAAAGCATCTAAATGTGAATTTGGGATGGAAGAAATTCTTTATCTGGGTCATAAGATTAGCGCTGAAGGGGTGAAAGTTGACGAAGAGAAGATAGAAGCTAGCAAAAGCTGGCCAAAACCCAGATCTCTTACACACCTAAGAGGTTTCCTAGGGCATTGTAGTTACTATCGAATATTTGTGAAGGGTTTTCCAAATTAACTTCCCCTTTAACAGACTTAACTAAGAAAGGATATTTTTCATGGTCGGACATAGCACAAGCGGCCTTTGAGAAACTGAAGGAAGCAATGAGCTCTTTCCCCATTTTGGAAATACTAGATTTCTTGTCACCTTTCAAATTGTACTGTGATGCCTCAGGAGAAGGTATTGGGGCCATCCTAATGAAAAAAGGAATCCTATAGCCTATGAAAGTAGGAAACTAAAGGATACAGAGAAAGCCTATTCTGTGTATGATAAAGAAATGTTAGCAATCATGCATGCCTTGGAGAAGTTTAGACAATACCTCATTTGTGGGAGATTTATAGTAAAGACGGACCATAACAGTTTAATATTCTTTCTAAATTAGAAGGATTTGAATGAGAGATAGAAAAAGTGGGTAAGCAAACTGCAAACATATAACTTTGACATTGAGTATATGAAAGGGAAGAATAATGTCTTAGCCGATGCTCTCTCTCGAAGACCTTACCTTGGCTCTCTAACTACAATATCTACAGATTGGAAGGAATCCATAATTGAGGAATATGCTAATGACACATTTGCAAGAGATCTCCTTGAAGGGATAGTACAAGATAACAATTACCGAGTCATCGATGATCTTATCCTATATAAGAATCGAGTATTCCTTGTCCCAAGATAAAAAATAAAGACTGAAGTTTTGAAGGCGTATCATGATAGTCCCTTGGCAGGACATCAAGGACAATACAAGAACTACAAGCAGATTAGAGAAAGGTTCACCTAGAAACGGCTCAAGGCTGATGTGTTGAGATATATTAGGGAATGCTTGAATTTTCAAAGAAATAAAGGAGAGCATGCTTTCCCAACAGGATTGCTTCAACCATTACCAATACCCAACCAAAAGTGGGAAAGCATTTCCATGGATTTTATAACTGGTCTACCCAAGGTACAAGGAAAAGATTGTATCTTTGTAGTAGTGGATCATCTGACTAAATACACACATTTTATGCCTATGCCATCTGATTTTAGGGCTCCCCAAGTAGCCGATATCTTATTTAAAGAAGTTTTTCAGATTGCACGGATTACCCAGAAATATTGTTAGCAACAAGAATAGCCTCTTCCTCAGCATCTTTTGGCAAGAATTATTCAGATTGGCTAGGACAAAACTAACCCCAAGTACCAGTTACCATCTGCAGACCGATGCGCAAACATAAACTGTAAATAAGTGGATAGAAGGCTATTTACGGAACTACGTTATAGGTCAACATAAAGCTTGGATAAAATGGCTTCATTTGGGCGAATATTGCTACAATACTTCTCATCACATGTCTATACGGATGAGCCCATTCAAGGCATTATATGGATATGAAGCAACTTCTTTTAGAGATTTAATTTATTCAGAAATTCATGTACTGGTAGCTAAGGATATGATTCAATAGACAACAAACATCATGAATGTTCTTAAAAATAACTTGCAACAAGCCTAGAACCAACAAAAATATATGCTGATCGTAAAAGAATTGAACGAGCTTTCGAAGTAGGGGACATGGTTTTTTCTGAGATTGCAACCTTATAAACAGTCTTCTCTCAAATCAAGTGGGGTCAAAAAACTCAAGCCCCAATTTTATGGACCCTATAAAGTCTTGAGAGGAATAGGGGAAGTGGCTTATGAACTATAACTACCAGCACAGAGCAAAATTCATAATGTATTTCATGTATCTCGCCTTAAAATAGTATTAGCGCAAAGGGTTGTACCCAGTAATAAATTACCTCCACTTGATCATGAAGGGAAATTGATTCTTGAGCCCAAAGTCATATAACATATTATGTCAATTAAATTATATTTATATTAATTAACTGATAAACTACATATAGTTTGATGTTTTAGAGATAAAAAAAAATGAAATTATCACAATTTTTGAAAACAACATTAGAAGAAAAAACAAATTCTATTGTTACAATATTAAAAATACAAATATAAAGCCACAACAAAATATTTATTTAAATATATGTTTATTGTGTTTGAGTTTCTTTAATGTATAGAGTCACACCATGTTGAAACATGTGACTCTAAAGTGTTTCTTGGAATAATTATAATTATATATAAATATGTTAATATAAACATTTTAAAAATAAAATAAAACCAATATAAAATTATTGATACTATGTATACATACTTCCTCATTCAGTATTTGATATCTACTTATTTTAAAAACTTGATATTTATTTTACTACACATGATGGGTAAGTGACAATGAGTGATCCATATATATTTAAAAAAATTGATAACTTAAGTAATTTGAATTTTGAATTTACAATGAAATAAGTATTCAACAACTCAAATACATTAAAATTGTATAGGAATCCATTAGGGCTGATTGTTGAATATATCAGGGGAAAGAAGGGCATCTGGATCTCCTGATCTAAGCCTGCTCGGTGTGAACACTGAAAAGCTTTCTCTTTTAACGAACAGGGGGATAGTCATGGACTGAGTTCTGCCCGACTGCTGATGCATTCTCAAAATTTGGGGGGCTCAAGGCGCCGTCTCTAATTCTACTAATGCTCCCTCCTCCATACCTAAAATCCCTTCAATAACGCCTGTGGCTATAACTTCTTGCAGGGGACATGAACATTGAAGAGATTTTTTACAGCATATGTGGAAGAGGGCAAACCCCCTTTGGTTCTGTCAAAAAGAAGAGAGCTTAACAAGAAAATCCCACCGCATTTCGAATTAAGCATCTTGAATGCCTTCTTCCACGGTGAAGAAGAAGAAAGCAGCAGTTTCTGTCAGCAACAAGGAATCAAACGAAGCACGAGCCTGGTACTTTTCCTGCGCTCCATCAATCCCACAATCCCGGTCATCTTGTGATTCATGATTGGGAGTCTAGGTTGATAGTCAACCTCTCCAATGCGCGTTTAGATCCCTATAGCTTAAAATAAGTCAAATCCAACATAATCCATCATTTCTTGCTCATCATTTGACGACGAGCTACCAAGAAACGCCTAGTCCCCTCAATACACGTGACTCCTCGCGTATATGGAGTCCGTAAAATTTACAAAAGAGGCATTCCTTTGAGACCCCATAGATACCATTGGCTCCCCAACTTACAATTTAGTTTCTCTCCTAGCCAAATTAATCTCTAATCATGTGGGAAAGTCTCAATCCAACATTAAGGATTTTACTCAGTTTGTTTAATTTATCGAGGATGTCAAATTAGATAGCAATGACCTCTTAGTGAGCTTTGATGTTGTCTCTCTTCACCAAGGTGCTCATCCCTAACTCACTAGAGATTGTGAGATGCAAATCAAATGATGAGAATGCCACCCTTGTGGAATTTTGCTCAAGATCTACTTTTTTTTCTTTCCAAGGCACTTTTTATGAGCAAACTGTGGATGGTGTGGCTATGGGTTCCCCTCTTTCCCCAATCATAGCCAACCTTTACATTGAGCATTTTGAAGAAATTTCCCTTTTTTCCTTCCCTCTCAAACCAAAATGGTGGAAGCATTATGTGGATGACACTAACGTTTGTTGGTCACATGGTATGGAAAAGCTAGAAGAATTTCATGCTCATCTCAATAGCTTAGCCCATTGCATCTCCTTCACCAAGGAGATTGAAGTTGAAGGCCAACTCCCTCTCCTTGACATCTTGCTCATCAAAAAATCAACTTGCTCCTTAGGTTGTCATGTCTGTCATATAGCTACCCACACCGACCTCTACCTCCACTATTCTTCTCACCACCACCCTAGCCAAAAAATTGGTGTCCTTAAAACCTTAGCCATGAGAGCCTCTCGAATTTGTGATAAAGACAACTTAGACCAAGAGTTACCTCACCTTCATAAAGTCTTCAGCTTGAATGGGTTAACAAGCAAAGAAATCTCCATAGCCCTCAACCAAACCAAGGCTACTCTCTATTGTAACACCAATTCCTCTAAACCTGAGGTCCCCCCTGCTGCTTCCCTTCCCTACATTATAGGCATCTCCCACAATATATCAAAGATCCTTCTCAAAAAAAGTCTT
Source organism: Sequoia sempervirens (assembly GCA_007258455.2). Taxonomy (NCBI): domain Eukaryota; kingdom Viridiplantae; phylum Streptophyta; class Pinopsida; order Cupressales; family Cupressaceae; genus Sequoia; species Sequoia sempervirens. The sequence continues at coordinate 10,796 of VDFB02389396.1, read as the reverse complement.
CATTGTACCTTCAAGCCCTTTTTGACTATGAAAAACCACGTTCCCTCTCTCAAGAACTTTAAGGAAATCATTATTTTGGAGTCTACAAGGTTGTCTACTCATGTGGCACACTTTATATAGGCGAAATATGTCATTCTTTTAGCACAAGAATCAAAAAGCATATCACTGACATCAAACATGAGTGGGTCCTTAAATAAGCCCTTATCAACCACTCTTTATCAACCAAACACCATTTTTTCTTAGAAAAGTTTTAGGTCTTGTACAAAGAAGACAAATTCTCAAGAGGAAACTCAAAGAAGCCATGGAAATTAGTAATCATCCCACTAACATCAATCGTGATGAGGGTTGGAGCCTTAGACGTTCTTAGAATCATTTTTTATCCAAACTTAGAAATAGGAATCAACCCCTTCCTTGACCCTCCTTTGGTCTCCTTGTCTCTCTTTCTCTATCCTTTCTAGTTTCTTTCATTGTCATCTTTTTGTGGTTTTCATTCTTGTTTCCATTTTAATTTATTGCTATTATTTCGGTTAGTTTAGCTTGGATTTTAATCCAAGCCCCCTTTTCACATGCTTATTTCTTATTTTTAGTTTTTAATAAATTTATTTAATTTAATTCTCATTTTATTTTTCAATTCCCCTGCCCCCCATATGTTATAATCACATTCGCATTTTTGGTTTGTTTTATTATCTCATTTTTATTTGTTGTTGTGTCTTTAATTCTTTTACTTCTAAATGTTTTGGTTTCTTTTTCCCTTTTATAAATTTATTTCTTGCCTCTTGAAGGCTTGATTTTTGAATATAATTCTTATTTTAATAAATATCAACATAAGAACTATATTAGTAATCTAGCTCGGGTCTAGTTATATATACTTTGACCTTGTTTATTTTAGATTTAATTCTACCTTTTTGTTAGGCTTATTATTTAAAACTAAATATATCTAGATCTTTTATTAGATATACTTATTTTTCTTAATTGATTTAAAAAAATCATCTTGTTATATTTAGTGCTTCATTTATCTTGCTCCTTTATTATATACATTCTTAATTCCCAATTCCTTTATTTAATTTCTCTAATTGTATGTTTTCTATTAAATATATATAAATAATTGTCTAGACATTTCTTTGTTATCTTCTTATTTATTTTTTACATCTTAACCTTGATTTTAATAAATTATGCATTAGCAACATAAATCTTAGATCTATATAAAACTATTTAGATATAGATAGAGATAGAACCATATAGATAGTCTTTTTTAATTTTTATTATTTGGCACCATATTAATTTTTATTATTGGGTATTATATAAAGTCTTAATTAATTCTGTATTTTCTAATATTTTATATTGAACTTTATTAATATATAGAACTATTTTTCTCTTTCCTATTACTAGTACTTTCTTTGGGCATAGTTCTTAATTCACTTTGTTAATTAGTGTTATTGCTGGTTTTAAACCCAAACAAAATAGAATTTGTTTTTAAATTTAATTTTTTTAAAGTAAACATGTTAAATACTTAACTTCAAAAATTGTTAAAAATATTTTTCTTGAACATAATTGGCTAAGAAGTTTGGGGTGTTATGAGTGAATTTGTAGGGAAAGCAAGATAAACTATTTTTTTAACATTTTTAAAAAAAATTGATTTTCTATTTTTTTCTTTATATAATATGCATCTATAGTGCATATCCATCAAAAATCAAAATTCATTGTAAGGAAAAAACTCTTCTTTAAAATTGAATTTGGACGGCCAATCATGTCTACCAGAGATTTTAGAATAATAGCCCAAAAAATTAAAAACTATTGCAATAGGTTGCAAGAAGAAAAAACAAAGCAAGCAAAGCAAAAAACTAAAGAAAAGCATAAGGATGAGACTTACTGCAAAAAAAATCAACTTTATTATGCATTAAAACTAAAAGCTAAAAGATAAATAAAGGAAAGAAAAAAACTAAGTTCATCATCCATTCATTGATCTTCAATGATCTTTCTTTCTTCATTTTCCAACCATATTTGCTATCTCATAAGTATAACTATACATTTCCCATTGTGGAACTTAACAAGTCTACTTAAACCAACAAAATTTGTTAAGAAAATCTCCTGCAACAACTTCCTACCTTGCTCGAATACCTCGATTTTATGAAGCTCTTACCTTATTTTTATTTCTGTGTAGTTGAAGGAATCATGGATGCGCATATAATTTCATATTCGACATCTGAAAGGGCCTCTCTATCCATAATACTTACCTGGGCTGCAATTGCTTTCATCTCAATGTAATCATGGTGTGCCATGTGAAAAAATATGGGAATCTCTGGTTGGAGAGTGTAGGAATTGAGACAAACAATGAGAGAATTGGTCCATTGGCTGCCTCCCCAAGATCTAATATAAATGGCACAACATCATGTTTATGTTTCTATTAATGCCACTACTTCGTTGGCCAAAAGATCAACACTTGCATTCACCCATAAAACTATATCTCAACTAAATACTTTTGAATGAAATTGGAAAAGGAAAGGTTTGGATCTTTCACCATCATTATATATTTACAACATGTCAAAACGAAATTCGGCTGTACAATTCTTTGATTTTTCATTTTATATTTTAGTGTCAATTTGCAAGCGTAGAATTGGCCTGATCAATGGATTGAGGTTTGATGAATGACCACACACACTGATAACTGACTTTTATGTTGAAGGTCTCTTTGGACCCAGCCTAATGGGCCAAATAGTGCTGAGTTTATGCATTCTATCTCCACTATGCTTGTCAAATATCTCTATCTCTTGGTTCTTTCATGGTATCAGAGCTGAACAAAGAGTTCTCAGGCCATACAGTTTTTGCATTTTCCCTTCACTGTCTGACTCATTTGCAAAGTACGCCTCTATGATTGGTGGCTTTGATTGGTATGCATCACTGAATCACGTATTCAGGGAGTGAATACGCCACCAAGGTATAGGCTCTGGCTTTTCTCGACCTTCATACAGGCTGTATAAAGCAACGACACCAATGCATACAAGCTGCATAAAGCAATGAAACTTAGCCTGATGTGGCATCCACGTTAGAGAGGCCACTAATGCCACTATCTGCCCCTCCTCATAGTGTGATTTTTATCTAGAAAGAGTTTTTTGGTGGGCATGGTTTATTCTCAGAAAGAGACCCCTGTTCCTGCCACGAGTGATCACCTCTGTTCCAAGTTTTTTGCAAGCCGTAAAAGCAAGTTGCGAGTCTATTCGAAGAAGTCTATTGTGATTGGAAGTCGATCCGTCTAGGCTGTGAAATCAAGATAGGAGTGACGGAGGCATGATTTATCCTCCCCCATGTTGGGAATCATCTGTTGGAGGCCCATTACCTATCTTTGGCAGTGTGACTTAATCTTCTGCGAATTGAGTAATCTCTGCCATGATTTTGTTGTCAATGGGGTGATTTCTTATTTGGTATTAGACCCCTTTACTCAGCCAATTTGGGAGCGCATAGGGAATTTGTGTAGTTCATGGGGAGCAGGTCGTTTCTTCTTGTTGAGAGAGGTGCTCATCTATCTCTCAAAAGGCTGTGAGGCACATTTTTTTTACTAAGCCATGATTTTGATTTGTAGTATGGGCATGTTTTTCATCTGTAGCAAGCTGTGTTTTTGATCTGCAAGAAGGGCGCAAATTCCACATAAGAGGAAGGCGTGAAGACCACGCAACTGTCATTCCCCTTTTATTGACCTCTGTGGCAGGCCATGTGCGAAAGACAAGGATCATCAAACATGTCGTGCCTCATTACCTGTTGTTTGGAATTCAGCTTGGGAGAGCAAGGGATGGATGCAAATTCACTATGGAAGTCTACTATTGTGCATTCCACCATAAGCAACCTTGATGCCAAATTCTACCAGTGGTGTGATTAAGTCTTTGACTTGGTCTCATATTGTTCCCCACCTGGCTCTTCTACACCTACAATCAAATTTATTTCCAATCTATTGACCTCCTTAGTTTCATTGACCTGGCCAATAATATTCAATAGGACTCTTTCTTGAATATTTATTTCATAAATAATCTAATGATTATTTATGCTAATTTATTATTTATTGCATTCTTGAAATGTTTTCTAACCACAAACCATCAAGTATTTGCAAAGAGAAGGTCTAATATTGAATAAATTTGTAAGGGGGAGTATTTTTCTTCTTTTACCATGAATGTGGCAAAAAGGAAGTGATAATAGGGAGATTAATATTTTTTGTCACAATTAAAAATTTGCAAAAGAAGAGTGAATTTCTTTCAATTGCCAAAACTGGGGGGCTCATCTAATCTGGAGGGGTTCTTAATGTGTTGATTTTCTATTGTCTTGAGGAATTAACCTGTTTGTAATCATGGGATATGAAACTCTCTCTTCTGTAATTAACCTAACAATGGTAAAATATAAGTCTTGGTGTGAAGGCATCCTAAAACATCTCAGGTTCCACAATCACATGCCATATTTGTATCGACTTATCCCTGAACTAGGTAAACAATCTCAGAAGGATAAATGGTTTAATATTCATGATCATATTTGTGGATTAATCGGTTTACATATTCCAGATGACTCTTTGTATGTCATCATGGATATTGAATGTCCACATGCATTATGGATAAAAATTTGGGAAATACATGGAGACTCCAATGTTTCTCTGTTCTTGCATGATCCTACTATGATCACAACTCACATCCCACATCATGATTTAGATACAAAGTGTCCAGTTGACATAGAGGAAATCATCATTCCTCCACCCCCTCCTATTGCTTCATCGGATTCAGATTCATTTCTTTGAGAGCTTCCAACACTTCTTTGCAATAGGATATTAGTCTTCCTAGCATTGCTGATTGGGATGCATATCTACTTAACATTTCATGTCTTTTTGTAGAGTCTCACATTGCCAACATGGAAGCACACATTAAGGACATATGTCTTCTTTTTGATGAAAACTTCAATAAAGTTGCATCATCCTTGTCTTCTTTAGATATGATTGCTCTTCCTTCACCTACATTGGCTTCTATAGTGATAGTATCAGATTCTTATGGTTCTAGTTATTCCCATACATCTATGGTTCTTGTGGTCCCTGTTACAGAATCTTTTATAATACTTGATTCATTCCATCAGTATTCATCACATGTCAGCATTGGCTTGGAGATTCCTGAGCAACATTCAAAGACATCATAGGCACCATCATCATCATTCTTGGATGATCTTCAACTCTATTCAAGATCATACATACATCTTCTCACAAGGGAATATATCCTACATATTCAGTTGGTTTCATTTCTTCCCAAGGGAAGGAACATTGTGAAGCATTCTTGGAACTTCATCTGCATCCTATGTCACCTATCCAACTTTAATGTAGCAGGACATGTATTATGGGGGGGTCTCATAGACCTTCTATCATTTTCTCTCTTATGGAGGAAATCATATACTTAGTGAAAGAAGTAGTACTTCTTCATGTGTATAATTTTCATGCATCTTTTCTCTCTTTTGGAGGGTAGTTTTTTCCCACAGGGTTTTCTACTCTTCTCCATTTCATGAGAGATTACTTTGTATATGGGTACCTCACTAGGATAGTAGCCAAGACCCACTTTATCCATGCCCACCTAAGTTATGCTTAAGGGGGGTTGTCAGTGTATACATTAAATGCCTGCATACACATAGGTTGACCTAAGCCTACTTAGGCATTTATTGTTGTATGACTCATTGACATAGACTAGATATTTTCTAGATATTTTCTTGATATTTTGTCCAACACTTGGATATTTATCCTTTATAAGGAGACCCTTGAATGTCTAATAATAACAGGTTGAGTTTATGCATTTTATCTCTAATGTGCTTGTCAAATATCTCTGTCACCTGGTTCTTTTAGAAATTGAATCTACTCCTCAAATTTTTTGCAATCTTGTATATGCTTGCTTAGACATAGTTGGACATTTATATTCGAATATGTGAATGCATATACATATATTTAGAATTGATTATATAAAATTTTGTCGTGAAAATGAAGGGAACCTTATTCAATAGATTAAAATATTAATTCAAGTTGTGGTATTGATGTTTTGTATTCAGTTTAGATTTTCTTAGACTATAGAAAATCATTGATATTATTCTTATGCAATGTGTTGACCTAAAGACTTTTGAGCTTTGCAATTGTGACTGGTGTGAAAGTATCATTCACAAGTGGATTTTTTGGATTTCTTTATCAAGTGTGAAGTGTATGGATATGAAAAGTAGTGGCATTCAGATGGAGGTTTCCGAGTCTCTATCTTTTCATGTGTTACACTTAAATCTATTAATGATATGGCAGCTTCGGGTTCATCCTTCTAGCCACGAGTGAAGACATAAATTAATATATCCTATCAGCTATTTATTTATATGCGATATTTAATGTGAAGGGGCTCTTCACTTAGCAACAATGTAATTTCTAAAAGGGCCGACCTTCCTTGTAATTTGCATATTTTAATTATAATTAGATTTCTTTATTTTGGCCGACCTTGTACATGAAGAGGTGCGACCTCTCTCTCATTGTGTATTTATACAAGGACATTTCCATCCTTTCCATCATCAAACAAGTTCGTTTCTATCCTTCATTCAAGTGCGATTTTTCTCCAAGAGCAAATTGTGAATTTCTCTAAGTGCAGATTTAGGTTTCAAGGAAGGGCAGATTATTATCTGTTTTGCATCTTGTGTAGGTGTTAAATATTGGCCTTGTGATTGGCCTCATTGTAAAGAGAATTGTTGCCACTATTTATATATATAAGAGAGATCTTTGTTGTTGGGTTTTTCTCCCTCAAGAGGAGGGTTTTCCCAGGGTATCTACTGTGTTATTATGTCTGATTTGAATTAATTTTATATGCATTAAATTTGATCATTAAAATTTACATGGTATCAGAGTGGGTTTGAGAGGATCGTGATCAGATTATTCCTAATTAGCAATACCCTAGTTGTTCATCTATCTACATTAGTCAAGATGGTGAACTGGTTGAAGATCGAGGATAGACTCGAGGGTGCATCTAACTTCACATCACATGGAGGTTTAGGATCATGCTTACCTTGCATGAAAATGACTTGGGTGAGTTCAGGAGTCCATTGCCTCGAACCTCGAGGGAGGAAGAAGCAAAGTTACAATGGGGTGTAGAAAGATATTAAAGCAATGAAGCATATTGGTTGATTCCATCAAGAATCTATTGTGCCTATCGCTCCCTAAGTTGAAGACAACAAGAGACATGTTCAAAACATTGGAAGAGATGTAATGAAATCAATAATACCAAATGAGCACTTGCATCAAGCAACAACTCTATAATGTGAAGATGGCAAAAGGTGAATGAGTGATTGCATACTTTATGAGGATTGCAGATTTGAGAGATCAGCTCTCGACAATAGGGCATATGGTTGATGAGAAAGACCTGACTATGCTTGCTCTAAATGGTCTACCTTTGTCTTGGGAATCTTACATTCAGGGAATTAGTGCAAGATCAAAATTTCCTTAGTTTGATCACCTAAGATCAGATTGCATTCAATAGGAATCAAGGTTGGTGGCAAGAGATGTTGGTCAAAGTTCAAAGAATGAAGACATTCATGTTCTCGCCTCCCATGCTTCAAAGAAGAAAAGAAAAGATGGAAGGAAAGGATTCTTCAAGAGGAAACAGGGACAAGGGAAATGATGATGCACCTCCATTCAAGAAGAAGAGGGATATCTCTAAGATTCAATGCTTTAGGTGCGATAAGTTTGTGCACTTCACCAAGTAGTGTCCAACTAGACCTAAGCAACAAGTTACCATTGTGGATGTTGATGATGCTTCTCCGCAAAAGGATTCAAGTGAATATTTGTCTTACTCAGCATTGGCAAGCAGTGTACCTAACGACACCAACACTTGGCTAATCGATAGTGGTGCTTCACGACATATCACTGGTTTTAAGGAGCACTTATCAAGTTTGGTGGAGAAGGAGTCTTCTAAGCAAGTCATTATTGGAGGTGATGCTAGCTATTCTATGAAAGAATTTGGGACCTTTTCACTTCATTTGGATTTTGGTATCACACTTCAGTTGAGTAATGTTCTTTATGTTCCCCGAATCAAGCCAATCTTATTTCTATTTCAGCCTTGGAAGATAAAGGATATCATGTTGCCTTCTCCAAAGACAAAGTTCTAGTGTGGATGGAGAACTCTAGCTTCAAGGATGCTCAAGTAATTGGAGTTAGACATGAAAGTCTTTACAGGGTCTGCACACGTCCTTTACAAGCGTTGGTTCATGATTATCTGGCTCCAGATTCGCACGGAGATTGGCTTTACCTACACTCAAGGCCTTACCTATTATGGAGAAGATGGTTCCAGGTCTTCCTAAGTTCAACCAAGAGCATAAAGGTACTTGCAAGGGTTGCGCTTTGGGTAAGAATATAAAATCCCCTTTTCATAGTAGAGAAAATAGATCTAAGTGTATTTTAGACCTTATTCATTATGATTTATGTGGTCCTATGTCTATTCCGTCTTCAAGTGGATTCTTGTATATTATGTTCTTTTTATTGATGACCACTCTAGGAAGACTTAGATTTATTTTTTGAAATCTAAAGAGTTTGATGAAGTGTTGGATAGGTTTAAAGAGTTTAAAGCCTTGGTAGAAAATCTTTCTGGTAAAAGAATTAAAATCCTCAGATCTGATAATGGTGGAGAATACACCTCTGGCAGTTTTTAGAATTTTTGTGTTGATGCAGGGATTAAGAGGGAGTTTTGTGTTCCCTATAATCCTCAAAAAAATGGTGTTGTAGAAAGGAAGAAGAGGACAATCGTGGAAGCAGCAAAGGCCATGATTCATGATCAAGATTTGCAAACCTTCTTATGGGCAGAAGCTTCTAGGTTGGCTATATAGGTTCAGAATAGAAGTCCTCATAAGGTCCTGGAAAACATGACTCCAGAAGAAGCTTTTATAGGGAACAAGCCTGAAGTCATTCATTTGAGGATCTTTGGATGTCTTGTCTATATTCATGTTCCCAAGGAAAAGAGAACCAAGTTGGTTTCCAAAGCGAACATATTTTGCGTCACATAACGCGCCCAAAACATATCTCCGTGTCGTGGCTGATTGAGATCAGAGGGGATGTCACATTCGGGAGGAAGATGTCGATTTAAGATCCGTGGGGATTCATATATGGAGATCGGGATAATGAAGAGTCCTTAGCATATGGAAGCTGACCATACTCCCGAGGATCCGAGGGCTTAACCAAAAGAAGATATTGATCCCTGGAACCCTTGAACCTACTAATGGGCCCATCGACATTGTTGTTGGGAGAAAGAGACCTCTATGGGCCACTTGTACTCATGCAAGAGGCTAAAAGCTTTGCAGCCCTAGAGGCAATATCTGTGTGGAAAGCAAAGGCCACATAAGTTCTCCAATTATGTTACCTTGATGAGTCAGATTATAGAATTTGAGCCTACTTAGGCGCTGAAGAAGCATCTTGTCATTAGGTTTGGAAAGATGCTATGATAGAGGAGTATCAGTCAATTCTTAAGAATGATATTTGGGACATTGTTCCTAGACCTGAGGGCAAGTCTGTGGTATCTTCTAAATGGCTATTCAAGATTAAGCATGTTGCAAATGGAAGCATTAAGAAGTACAAAGCAATATTTATGGCTCATGGGTTCTCTCAGAAAGAGGGAGTTGATTATGAAGAAACATTTTCTCATGTTGCTCGCTATACTTCTGTCAGAACCATCATGGCTATTGCAGCGTCTAGAGGAGGGAAGATTCACCAGATGGACGTGAAGACAACCTTTCTCAATGGAGTGATTAAGAGGTTTATATAGAGAAACTTGATGGATTTGAGGTTCATGGGAAGGTGTCACATGTTTGCAAATTGAAGAAGGCCTTGTATGGTCTTAAGCAAGCTCCTCGTGCATGGTACGAAAGGATTGATTGGTACCTTCCAAGTTTGGGCTTCTTGAAGAATGATGTTGATTCAAATCTCTACTTCAAGGTAATCAATGGTGATGCATTAATTTTGGTTTTATATGTTGACGATCTGATCCTCACTGGAGAAGATCACCTGATTCTTGAGTGTAAGAAGGAGTTGACTTCAGAATTTGAGATGGACCTTGGGCTCATGCATTGCTTCCCTGGATTAGAAGTCTGGCAGAAACCAGATGAGATGATTCTAAGTCAAGGAAAGTACACCATTTATATACTTAAGAGATTTGATATGATGGATTGCAAATCCATGTCCACACCTATGGAGACCAACTTACACAAGTTGAAGGAGGCTGCAGCTAATTCAGACTTGGTGGACCCTACCTTGTACAGACATCTAATTGGATCTTTGATGTATCTAGTTAACACTAGACCTAACATTTGTTATGCAGTAAGTGCACTTAGCCATTTTATGTGTGATCCAAGATAGATACATCTTGTTGTAGCTAAACATATCCTGAGATACTTGTGTGGCACAGTTGGATATGGGTTGAGGTATACTTCAGATGCAGACTTGGAGTTACATGGTTTTAATGATTCTAATTGGGCAAGCTATGTCATAGATCAGAAGATCACCTCTGGTTGTTGTTTTAGTTTGGGTTCAGCTATGATTTCCTGGTGCAGCAAGAAGCAGTCATCTGTAGCATTAAGTACATCAGAGGTAGAGTATATTGCAGCTTGTATGGCAACTCGGGAAGCAGTTTGGCTTCGTAAGCTCCTTGCAAGATTGTTTGGACAATCAATGGAGCCTACTATCATTCATTGTGATAATCAGAGTTGTGTGAAGCTTTCTATCAATCCTATTGTCCATGACAAAACCAAGCACATTGAGATCAAGTACCACTACATGAGAGATA
>VDFB02389394.1:0-33208 GCA_007258455.2 Sequoia sempervirens | reverse complement strand
AGATTCTGATCATTTTTTTTAGAAATTAATATGCATGAACTGTTTAATATATGCATATTAAATGCAAGTGTCCTAAGTTTGATTGCTGCTTGAAGCATGATAGGTATTTAAACTCTTCATTTACTGTTATTTTAGGACTCTAAAACATCTATAAAAATAGCCACCTCATTTCTTTGTTTTTTTTTTGGAGAGAAGACAATTAAATATTGAAGAAGACTGCCAATTTAGAAATAATTCAGAATTTTCTGGTTGTGCTGATAGCCGAGTTCTAGTATTTTCTCTTATGACTGTTGTTTCTTTTATGGCTATTAAGGGATTTAATTTCTGTGAATGATGTGTGAACTGTAAGTAATTCTTTTTCTGCTGTATCGATTGACATTCAACTGATGTAGAGAAAAGGATTAGATTCAAAATCTTCATAAATATATATTTATTCTATAATATATATTTTAAAATAAAATATTCTCAACAATTGAAGAGCAACTTCCAATGGATAACTGTCTAGAAAAAAATTGCTTCATAGGCAGGGTAAATCATTATATTCAGGACATTTGTCTGGGATGTTTTTCTTCTGTCTGATATGCTCCTCCTACCTCAGATCTATCCTTTATCGATGTAAGGTGCAGCTATGTAGTTCTCTTCTATCTTGATGATGGATAATGGAGTGTGATCCAAAATGTCGATGCCAAAAACTCATACACAATCAAATCCAAAAACGACAATTTTATTAAGCAATATGGATTGTGGAAACTTGATATCATTGATTTTTAGCTTGTGACATTCTTTTGTAGACCATTCGTCCATGGGGACTTCACCTACTTCTGCATGGACTTCATTTGCTGATGGTGTTTCAATGTCTAGTGGTTGTACCCTAGAGTTATCCTTGGAAGTTATGGATCAATGTTGTCAAATTTTCTATTTTGATTATATTGGATTATCCTCATTACAAAGACTTTTAATTATTGCATACAACCTTACTGGGAGTGGATTGAAGATTCCACATGAACAACAGATCAATTAGAGGGCACTAGAAAGTCTCATCGACTCTTTGATTATGTTAGAATAGGAACTATTATTCTCAATGTGGTGATGAGCAGTGTCCTCATTATCCTGCTTTTATGTAGCTAGGACATGACACAAAGAGAAAACATAGTATTTTTTATTATTGTAGTTTTTATTATTACATTTGAAGGACTTATGCTGTTTTTAAAAGTAATCGAGGATTTGAGGAGTTCAAAGAGCAATCCATCGGACAATATTACAAAATCTCAAAAGTGGAAGGTTTTCACTTTCCTTATCCCCTTTGCTATACATGTAATGTTTTTTGTGATAGGACCAATTGCTTTCAGAGGAGACTAGGGCCGTCTAATTTGTTTGGAAGCCTTATGGGTTTTCTGTTGTATATTTGTGGGAGATCTCTTGGTGGAGTTCATATATAAATTGGATTGTGAAAGGCGCTTTCTATCTATTGCGTCGGAGGATTTGTCAAAAATACAAATTGTTTTTGTCATATTGCGATTGGTTGATGGGTGTTTATGTTGTTGGTTGACTATAGAGATCTAGCAATTTTTTTTTTCCTTCACATATGGACATTAATGCCTATAACAAACTATACCAAGAGAGAAGCAAGCAAGTGTTCATCATCACGGTAGTTATGGGAATTCTGAAAGTGGCAGTGACTTTCCATCACTTCTTTAGGTTTTTGCGTTCTTGGTCCTGGTAATGTGACCTTGCCATGCTTTAAATATTTAAGTTCTACCACTCTTTAAATATTTAAGTTCTAAAATGAAGTCCAAAGTACTTGTGAAAAAAAACATACTTAAAATTTGTACACAAGTGATTTGGATTTCATTTTAGAACTTAAATATTTAAAGAGTGGCAGAATTTAAATATTTAAAGAGTTGCAGGGTCATTACCAAGACCAAAAATGCAAGAACTTAAAGAGGTGATGGAAAGTCATCGTCGCTTAGAGAATTCCTACAGCTACCATGGTGATGAGCAATTGCTTGCTTCTCTCTTGGCATAACTTGTTATAGGCATTAATGTCCATATGTGAAGAAAAATAAGAATTTTGCCGGATCTTTATAGTCAACTAGCAACATAAACACCCATTAACCAATCGCAATATGACAACAACAATTTGTATTTTTGGCATATCTTCTGACGTAATAGATAGAAAGTGTCTTTCACAATTCAATTTATATATGAACTTTGCTAGAAGATTTCACACAAAAATACAAAAAAAAACCCAAAAGGCTTCCAAATGCATTAGACGGTCCAAGTCTTCTCCGAGAGCAATTGGTCTTGTCACAAAAATCATTGTATGTATAGCAAAGGGAATAAGGAAAGTGAAAGCCTTCCATTTTTGACATTCTGTAATATTGTCCAATGGATTCCTCTTTGAACTCTTCAATTCTTCGATTACTTTTAAAAGCATCATAAGTCTTTCAAATGTAAGTAATAATAAGAACTGCAGTAATCAAGAGTTTTGTGTTTTCTCTTTGTGTCATGTTTTGGCTACATAAAAGTAGGGTAATGAGGGCACTACTTGTCACCACTTTGAGAAAAATGGTTCCTATTCTGACATAATCAAAGAGTTGACGAGGCTTTCTTGTGCCCTCTGATTGATCTGCTGTTTGTGTGGAATCTTCAATCCACTCCCAATAAGGTTGTATGCAGTAATTAAAAGCCTTTGTAATGAGAATAATCCAACATAACCAAAATAGAGAGTTTGAAAGCATTGATCCGTAACTTCCAAGGATAAACTCTAGGGTACAGCTGCTAGGAACATGTGAAATATGGTGCCAACTTGGGTCCTCCCACATCCCGTATGGAAAAGGTAAAGATCGTCAATTCTCTGTGCTTTAATAAAAAGTCAACCAAGTGTTAATTGACTGTTGTAAGACAATTTAATTTTTCTTTTTGTTCATATATTGCACCTGCTTTCTCTTTTTCTATATTTTGGAAAGCGAAAAGAGAATTTACAGAATTTCCACACTTGTACCCAATTCAATCATGTGACACATCCGTTTGTTTTCTATTACCACAAAATTCATTTGTTCCAATTCATTAACAACTACTTTTGCTGACAAAAGGCCCTGCAAATTACGTACACAAACGAATACAATAATTCTCTCATGGAACACAACAGCTGGAGTTTCTCCCCTAATGCCAAAAGCAAAATTGTTACAAAGATGTAATTTGTTTAACTCTCATCCTTCTTTTCTCCTTGCCTTTTTTTGGCTGTATGTTGTTGTAGAAACTAGTTCTATTTACAATGTTTTTTCCCCTTATCTGGTCTTAGAACTTCTGTCGCAATTATATGGCATATATGGTTTCTCTGTGTTCAACCCACAAAATCAGATTATTCATTACTGTACCTAACTTTAAGGAGTCAAGTCAAAACTTGAAGAATACCTCCGAATTTTGTTTTGAAAAAGTAAGTCTTTGCCCAGAATTATTCAAAATGGTGGTTATTATGATATGGGTGTCCACATAATTCAGAAAATGGAGGAGCTGCTTCTTGTTGAACATACACTAACATACTCTTGACTCCTAAACTGTCATGAACACACTTTTTTGCGCCCCCTTTTCATATTAGGTATCTATAAATTTATCCAGTTAGTGACAAGTTTAAAATCTGTTATTGTTTGTAAGATTAAAATAGAGGACAGGTAGGCGAGGAACAAAATTACTGTAAGAATAGAGATAGTCCTATCTATGGAAGATTTATTCAAGGAACTAGTTTATTGAAATCAAGGTTGAATTCCCATGTATGAATTTCTGAGCAGACAGAAATTGGAAATTCCATGTTCCACTAGGATGATTCTACTATTTATCCCTTATTCTTGTTTCCCTGTCCCTGTTTCCATGGTGTTGTTCTATATATATGGTTCTTAGGATTCTGGGGGTATTCTTAGGCTTGCCATTTTCATGGGACTTCGGTGGATGGAATATAGGTAATTTGCTCCTAGGATGTTAGGATTTCTTTAAGATGTATTCTTTGTAATGGTTTGATTATTTTAATTGGTCATGGCTCTGGTTTATTGCATATCCTTTTGGCCACATTACTAAATTCTGGCATTTGTATTGGTTGAGGCTCGTTCACCTTGGCATAGAGCATCTCTGAGTGTTGAGCCAGTGCAAAGTAATTCTTTTAGTTTTAATAGAAGATAGATGCAATGTTGAGCATTAAGATTTGTGAGTATTTTCTGTTCAACTTAATATTTTCAGCAATATATGTTTGTAGATCAACATTACTCAAATCTGCTGTTTTGATTGAGTTTTTCATTTTAATCTATGATGCAATTAGGTTAATTTTCTGAGTGCAAAATTTGCTTACCATGGTCTGAAAATTTAACAAGCACAAAAAATCTGAGTGCGTGCTTACTAGGTGAAGGTGTAACTGGTTAGTGGAAGATGTGTAATGGTTAAAACCTAGTGGAAATTTAAAACCTTAGGTGGTGTGTGCAAGTGTAATGAAGAGGACAAGAGGGATGATGCTTGTCACTGGAATACTTGGGGGAAGGACAATAGAGATCGAATGGATTGATAAGTAGAAAGGAATGAGAAGGAATGTGGATCTCAACTTCTAGGCCTTTGGGAAATAGTGGAAGATGCTTTTTGAACAACAAAAATAGAGCAATAGGCAAATAGTGATGGGAAGGGTGAGACAAAGGAAATGACACTTATTGGGAGTATTTTCAGCAATAGAGT
Organism: Sequoia sempervirens; assembly: GCA_007258455.2. Lineage (NCBI taxonomy): Eukaryota > Viridiplantae > Streptophyta > Pinopsida > Cupressales > Cupressaceae > Sequoia > Sequoia sempervirens. The sequence goes on along the minus strand of VDFB02389394.1, from coordinate 28,492 downwards.
GTGTGGAAGATGGCGAAGATGAATTTGGAAACAAAGTTGCAGCAATGGATTCGAAGAGTAGAACATAATGCCTGCAAATAGAGAGAGAGAGAGAGACCATGAGGGCTAGAAGTCTCCTCAAAATGAGAGCTAGGGTAAACTTATATGATGTATAGGGCCAAAGGTCCAATAGAAAATGCAGGGCATCATTAGGTTTAGGGTTTTGACCATTTGTGAACCCAAAATTTTGAATTTTGAAGATGGAGACTAGTGTCAAGGTGCAAAAGTGTTATCATCAATAGCTTCCATATGCAAAAGTATCTTTAAAGAGTCAAGAGTTTAGATTTCTGAGGTAGGTTTATGACAACTGGGATAGCCTAAAAATTTCTGCAAATCATACTAGTGACAGGTTTAGGCTGAGAAATGAGGCAAATGAGTCCTGTGCATGTATACGAATGTACACCAAAACGAGTTCAAAATCATAAGGTGAAGATTGTAAAGTAAATGAGGCAATTGTCAACCTTACAATCATAGAACTTGTGGCCACCGAACCAAAATACGGAAGTGATTGTAGAGAGAAGTACAAGCCAAGCAAATGAAAAGAACACGCATAGAAGGATAGCCCTTGCCATGCTGTAAGATTTGGCTTGTCAAGAAGCTTGCACATGTAATGATATAGAGGATGCATTCCTTACATGCCCAAAATAATTTGGCCTCTCTGATAACAAAAATAAATGATGAACAAAGATGGCTATTGTAACCATGAATATGGCTTATGCCATATAATTTATTAGAAATAGATTTCCTCCAATAGTTTAATAAAATATAAGCATTATGTGGGCCCTCAAAAATTAAGTGAAAAACCAGCTAATAAAAGCCCAAAGTCAAACTGATGGCAGTGAGTTGAGAATCAGAAGATTATCCAAACCATCCCAAGTCTTCTGCCTCTCCCTAACCAAAGCTGAGAATGGGGGTTGATCAACTCCAACACTGACTAAAAGATCAGCAACCTTATTGCATTCACCAAAATAGTGAATAAAAAAGTTATCTTCGATGGACTTTCAGACCATTGTAGCATTATACTTAATGGTAATGGCATGACAAACTGAAAGTGTAAATGGAATTCAATTACATAATTTAAAATGGGAAAAACACAGCAAATTATAAAACACTAAAGTATTCAAAAAAACATGGAAAGAAAACTGCAATTGTTATTTCATGCCAAATAGAGAGATTAAAAAGAGAAACAAAATCCAAACTTAAAGTATCAGATATAAATGAAGATTCAATGTTACTATTTACCCTCAAATTCTCCTTATAGGTTTTTCAGTTGTACAGTACATATTGTCATATACAAAAAAATGGTGACTAGAGATGTGAAATGGAAGTCAATGCCCGTGTCTACAACCATTTGCAGCATGAGTACATCCGTGATCATCCATAACCTCATTAAAGATATCCAAACCCTCTTAACTAAATGAAGACTTTTCCTAAATGGCTGTGGTCTGTTCTAAATTGTGATCAGGGTTTAAGCTCAGAAAAATACATGTTGAAAAACCCTACCTTTGTTATGTAGCTACTAAAAAATGCATGAAACAAGGGTTTGCAGGAGCAATGTAGAATGCATGCTGCTGTGCCCTATTTTGATTATCACAAAATTTCTGGTTTGGTGTTTATATTTGCTTGGGAAAGTCTGAAGAATTGTTTAACTGCTGTCTGAATGTGAATGTGAATATCCAACAAACTTCTATTTTTCCAACTTGGACATCCATTTTGCTCAAACCCTAAAATAACTACTGAGGAATAACTATAGGCTTTTTTGTAGCCCAAGTTTGAGGCTAGAGAGAGGCATTTGATTACTGCTGCTTGTTCCATTTCATTATTAGTTTTAGTTCCTAGAAAGTAGAAACCACTTTCAAGAAAAAAGCATTTAAATCACAAACACCTTCTTCTTCCCTAGTTGATCCATGATTATCGCTAGAGGCACCATCAAAATTGAATGGACAAAAGCTCTGCGGGAGTTTCATTTGTTGTGAATCTTTATCTAATTAGTTGCTCATCTATTACCCCATTAATGGATTACTGTAGAGGAATATTACTGTCATGTACATATTATAATGGTATAGGACATTGAAATCATTCACGTGGGCCTGGATATAAATTTTAGGAACGGGAGAAGATTGGTTTTTTGTCAAAATATCCCAGCCATCCAATTGTTACAACTCCAATTCCCAATTGTCAAACCCATATTATAAATATTTCACTCCATGGAGTAAGGGTCATGTATTGAAATCCAATTTTTTTTATGTGGCTGAAGATGTGTCCTTCAAAGCCTAAAATTTCCAAGGAAAATAACATACTTCTGGCTAAGGTGATGTCAAGTGTGAACCAGAAAGTGAGCACCTTTAATAGTCTAGATTAGAAACACATTTGTAGGTTGAGTCTCCATCTAGAATTTTTTGAGTATTTTCCCATCCGGTATATGTTTCATTGGAGCCTTGAATGCCTAGGAGTGTTACATAATGTGGAGCTAACTGTGGTTATTTATACCCCTTAAGGATATGTTCATGTTGTTGATATTGGAGGAAAACATGTTGTATTGGGTGTTCAGTGGTTGTATTTTTTGGGAACCTACTCCATCAATCACCACGAGAGGTTATTGACATTCAAGTGAAGGGATGATGAGTATACTATTACATCCTTATATGCCTGAAGAAAATCTGAACTATTGATTCAAGCCAAATGGACAATATTCTAAAGAAAGGTCATTTCCAATCTATGGCTCACTTGTTCATTATGAATTTGATCATTCTGATCCACACAGGCAAGCTACAAAAAATTCATAATTACTTTGCATGTACAAGGTAGTGTTCCAAGATATACCAAAGTGTTTATGACCAAACAGGCTAGCTCATATTATTATTGAGCTTGATCCTGCCCTAGGCCCAGCAATGGTGTATGGCTGTGTTGATACATGTGCTTTCAGAAGTCAGAGACTAAAAGTCTTATACAAGAGCTATTGGATGCAGGGATTATTGGTCCTAGTAGGAGCCTTTATGTAGCATTGGTGGTCCTAGCTAGGAAGACAGATGGGTCATGTTGTCTTTGTATTGATTATAGAACACTCAATGAAGTTATTGTTAAAAAATAAATTCCCCGTGCCCAAGATTGATGATCATCTTGATGAGTTACATGGGGCAAAGTAATTTTCAACAATTAACCTCTAATCGGGATACTATTAAATACCACTCTGTCTATAGGACTAGGAGAAGATAGTATTCATAAGTGATCAAGGTCACTGTCAATTCTGGGTTATGCTTTTTGGGCTCTGTTTAGCACCTGCTAGATTTCAATCATTGATACAGAGCCCTGCTAGATTTCAATCATTGATGAACAAGGTAAACATGTTCTTGTATTTTTTCATGTTATCCTTGTTTATAGTAAATCTGTAACATCCCATCTAAAGCATTCAAGCCTTGTGCTCTATATTTTAGCTGAAGAGAAATTGCATGCCCAAGCCTCTTAGTGTGAATTTTCTAAGCCATTTTTAGAATACCTGGATCATATTATTCTTGCCAAGGGAGTGTGCACTAACCCAACCAAAATAAAGGTGATATGCTATTGGTCCTTGCCTAGGTCATTTAAGGAACTTCAGAGTTTCCCAGGCTTAGCAGGTTTTTATTAGATGTTTGTGAGACATGTCTCTACCATGTCTTGTCCTTAGATTGACCTCGCAAAAAAGGGAATCCTTAAATTGGTCAATGAAGGCATGATTTTTTTCGACAAGCTCAAGTAGGCTCTTGTTAGTGTTCCAATCTTAGAAAATCCCAAAATTTCATAGGCATCACTAAAAAGCTTAATTGTAAGGAGGGGCGAATGTCAACATAGCAAGGAGATCTTGTCCAATCTATAGGCAATGGCTTGAAGGCATATATTTTTGTTTGAAAGCAAATTCTTTATTAAAATGTACCATTTCAGCATCAAGCTCTTGTTGACACAAGGCTTTCCTACAAAGGCTTAACAAAAGTGGATTAGTAATTTGCAGGCATATGACCTTGAGATCTTTATAAGAGGGGGAAAGAGAATGTTGTGGCTTGACGCCTTGTGTGAAGAGGTGTTACCTGTCTTTCATTAGTTAATTTTCTTTGCTACAAGATCTCCTTTAAGATTATTTATGTGGCCTAAGGAAAGTCCAACTAAGGCAAGAAATTGTAGAAGCGACGAAAGGGCGTGGTTAGTCTGCAATGGCATCATCCTCTTCGGAGATTGTATTTATTCCAAACATGGATTGTCTTTGGTTTGACTTTGAAAGGCACTCTAGTATGGGCACAAGTTGTCATGTCCCCGAAATGACATACCTTTGAAATGACATACCTTTGAAATGACAAAATAATACCAAAATACAGATAATGAAATTAAATAAATATCCAGAATATAAATACAAGTAATCTTAATTTAAAATATTACCATTATAATTATAATTATCCGAGGATAATATTATAATTGTGAATTATAAATGAAATAATTACAAATATAAAATACATATTAAAAGATACAAAGAAGAATATTAGCAATTTATTATTATTATAATTATAAATATTATGAGATAATATTATAAAAATACAGATAATGAAATTAAATAAATATCCAGAATATAAATACAAGTAATCTTAATTTAAAATATTACCATTATAATTATAATTATCCGAGGATAATATTATAATTGTGAATTATAAATGAAATAATTACAAATATAAAATACATATTAAAAGATACAAAGAAGAATATTAGCAATTTATTATTATTATAATTATAAATATTATGAGATAATATTATAAATATCATCTATTAGTAATTATAAATATCATAATAGTAAAAGTAATATCCACAAGAAAAACAATATTAAAATAATATGTATACAAACCAATATTATTATTAAATGGAACTGCCTTAGCTAATACATAAATAAGAGCGATCCCCAGCAAAGAAGACAATAATAATTATTAATGAGTCAAACAGCAACCAGTATGCCAATAGCCACGACTAGTGGAAAAAGCATCTACCAAATACAAGGGATACGTCACCCTAGAGAGGTGTGATTAATGCCAAAAGGTATGAGACTTGAAGAGACGTGTCCTAGGGCAGATCGAGTCATCTATGTATAGAGGTAATTTCAAATAAAAAGGGAAAAAGGGGAAGAAAGGGAGGAGAACAATCAAACAAGACATAATTTGTCTTATTCAAAGGGGGAGATACCTTGTTTTATTCACATAAAAGAAGAATATGTAAATGCAGCGATCCAAGAGAAGAAAGAAATTAGAATTTCTGATATTCTGATAAATATAGTAGATTAAGGAAAAAGAGAGTAGACCAACCAAGCAGAGTATGGAAAATAAAACAGGAACTGTGGAGTATATATTTCTGAGTATAGCAGAGGTGTAAAATTCAGATGGAAGGAAAAGAATAAGGAATCAGCAGATTGAATCCAAGTAAGGGTGAGTATTGGGAGGTAAGTATTATCATATGTTGAATAAAGGTTGGTAATTAAATATATTATTAATTTAGATTACAGTTGATACTTATAAATATATTTAAATGTGTTATGATTTATGAATATACTTAAGCATACTTTGATAAGTGATAAATATATATTGTGATGATGGACAAATACAATGCATGTATATATATATATATGTTAAAATTCATAGATACATCATAGATGGTGAGCACATACAATATATACAAGATAATATATATAAGATAATATATATATATATATATACTATATTATTTACAACTATCCAATAATGATGCTTGTAGCAATTATTGAGCCTTATAAGTAATAATGACTCTATTTATTCATTATGATGTTAAATGGTATAATAAAATTCCATCTATGGGATCTTGAAAGATGCTTAATATCTAATATACTTATGAAATATATTATAGAAGATTCATTCATAGTGAGTGAAAAGGAGGAAATGAATAATCCTTTGATAAGAATGAAATATTTATATCATCTTTGATCTTAAAAGTTGTTATTACTGAAATTTATTGATCTCTAACGTTTCTAATGTCTCTTTGAAAAACACTTTGAATGAAAGATTCAGGATTAAATGCCCCCACTAGAATAGGGACATTACACAAGTCCCCATCTTCAAGCAATGTAGGTTTCCAAAAATTGTTAGTCATATATCTTTACTTTGTAGTCGGCCGGTCGTAGTCGGCCAATTGTTAATAAAACTATAGATTAGTAAAGAATAATAATGTCATGTACGTTCGGGAAAGCATGTTCAGATTAATGTTATGTTAATGTTGTTATGAAACGTCGTGTCGGTTGGTTATCTAACCACCGCCGAGCGTTATATGTAGTCGGATTGGGATAGTCGGGAAAGATTAGAATGAGTTTTTGGTGCCGATGTTTATTGTCAATCAATGCTGATACTCTTTTGTACATGATATCTCTGAGAATGAATAAAGTTTCTGGTGTTCAAATATGATATCTTTTAGTTTACTGTTTTATCCTATGTTTTGCACATTACCAATTTGCCAGTAGTACGTAAGATTTGAATTACATCCGTGAGGCAAACAAAAATCTACAAAATATCACATGAAATTTCTTTTGGCAGAGCATGAAGGAGGTTGTTTTGATCTGAAAATGCCTTTCAAACAACCAATAAAATATATATATGTGATTTGCTTGCAAATATTAATCAATTCAAACCTCCACAAGCTGAAATTCTCAATAAATCACTGTAGTGGCACTATAGTGACATTGTATCAAGTTGAAAGTGATTTCAATCTATAAGCCCAAGTATGATCTTTGAATAGAATCGCCTAAAATGGAGATGAGAGTTTTCATCCCAAATTTATATATGGGAAGCCAACAGAGTTTTTGTCCCCAAATCAAACTATCGAAAGCCAAGGGGTTTTTTGTCCTTGAATGTTTCGATAGCCAAAATGAAAGGAATACTGAAATGACAAAATTAGATTATTTGCTTTGTGCCTTGACCTCTCTTTTGTTGTTTCCTTTTTTAGGCCCTCCATTTTATTTTATTTTTATTGTAATTTACTTTTCCCTCCACGTAGTTAAAAACTTAAAAATACTTTAAATTACATCCAAAAGTTCCTTTTTGAATTACATTTTGAATAAAGTGTAAAAGATACTTTTTAAACATTATATAGGACCTAAATAATATTTAAGTGGCCACAAGTGATCAGGCCCACTTAAAAATATTATTAATTCTTTAGTTCTGGAAAGGGGACATGACACTGAATTAAAAACTTGAAAAAAATAAGTCTTTAGGGCTTTACCTCTTTTGTTTGCCCTAATTGAATAAGAATGAAATGGATATCGGCTGAAGAATGACTGCCCTGAGTGTGTGTGCCCTAATTGGTCTAGTATTTTGTTACTTCTGTAAAATCTAAATCTGCTCTGAAAAAAACAAAATTTGCAATGTATAAATTTTAAATAATGTTTTTATTGCAAAAACAAGTATTTTATACACAAGCTGGAAAAACCAGCATATTTATGAATAAACTAGAATTTAAAAAAAAATCAAAATTTTAAAACTTGTGATTTTTGAAAAATTCACAATTTATTTGTGAATAAACCTCCAATTGCTCATGTTTGGGAATTTTGCTGCGGACTAGTTAAAAAACAGGCAATCCAATTCAGACTTGATAAACTAGAATATGAATGTGATAAATAAGATGTATTAATGCAGATTTTACATTCTAGAGACAATACATGAGTCCAAAGCCTGAATATGCAAAGATAACAATGTATACTCTAAAGAAATTAATCCTATAGATATATAGGCCAGTAGGCTTGCTAAAGATACGTAGAGACCACTCACCAATTTTTAGGAGCTCCAAGGTTGTGTGGTACCACTAGCAATCCTGGAGGATTGTTTGTAAAAACGTGTAGTGGTGTAGAGGTATGCAAATGCATGGCAAATGTCCTGTTGTAATGATTGTATGTGAACTAACTCTAAAGTTAAAGTGGATGGATCAATGCATTATAATCCTAAAAAATAAGGACCAAATGGTAGAGTTATAAGGAAAGTAGTCTTCAATAGTGCCTAGGAGGCAAAGGAAGCCCACAAGCAGTGTCACCATGCCTTTTTGTAAAAGACATGACATTCCTTATGGAAATGTCAAGTTTTTTCAAAAATGTGGTGAAATTGTTGTTAATCTTCTTATAAGACAGGTTGACAATTGGAAAAAGGGAATGCCTGGAAACTGGCGGTATCACCGATCATCAGAATAGGCTACCATTTGGATTTAGCACAGGTAGAAATAATCATCACAATATCATGGCATTAGGTGTATAAATATGTTTTTCTCTTAAAACATGAAAACCAAGTAGTAATACTTATATAAATCCATGTGTGCTTGAAATCATGCATGATTATCCAACCATATGTGGTCTAATAGATAATGGTCCTTGTTGATGCCACGGTTACTCTGAGCTACTCAAATTGCAAACTTGTCCATATTAGTTGCTCCTCTAACAATGTGCATAACTCTAGTTGTTAGCTTCTTTAATTTTATAAATGTCCATAGCCTTTTGCTCTTCTAGAGCCAAGCATGTCCACAATGTTTGTTTCTTTAATTCTATGCATACCCATGGTCATTGCTATTCAGATATTCCACGTTATGGCTCCATGATTGCTGCCTCTCATGGAAATGTGAATGTCAACAGACTGAATCCTTTGGAAAGCTGGCTTCTTTTTCTTTTTCCTTTTACACTTTAGCCTTGTTTTTGATGGCGTCCTTAATTAAGGGTGAGATATCTTCACTTGTGCTCAAGTCTTTCATGATCTATTACAAAAAGAGAGACAAAGTAGTATGAGCATCGATTTTTGTATAGGTACCAACAAATGGCGTTTTTGGGGGACCCAACAAAAATTATAGGTACCTAACATCTAAACAGACAATGAACTTAAAATGATAAATAAGCAAACACATTATCTGCAAGGGAAAAACATTACAATATGAAGAACACTGAGAAATACAACACGTACCTACCTACAAACAGAAGGGTATGATTTCGCTATATGAAGTCATTTATAGACCAGGAAAAAACAAACCCTCCGTTTGAGCCATGTCTCCAACTGTGGCAACTCACATTTTGGAAACTTCTGCAAATTTTTTTGAAGATCTATGGCTCAGGCTGGTAGGAATGGTCATGCAGTGAAAACTCAAGGATGAACTCGCTAATGTTAAGTGGTTCAAGGAATTTTTCTTCATTGAAAAGCCTGTACATTAGATGGAGATACCTTGCCTCCTTTTGAAGATACCTCGCTAAATCCTCTGGCTGCAACACATCTACAGGAATGATGACCACCTCATATTTTATTTTTTCCTCTTAATTGGTCACCTTGATATACTTAACCTTGAAATTAGATGAATCATTATGGTTTGGAAGAGGCTGGAGTTGAAATATCTCTTTCACTTTCATTTGACTCACCAAGTATACAAAGTGGAATTGGCCATGAATCATATGCTAGCAACACTTCTTCATCATTTGCACACATTGGATCTTGGTCGAGCAAACCTTTAAGAATAGCATCTGTTTGGATTATGAGATCATCATCAAAGTGAATATGTTGAAGGAAAATATCAATCTTTGGTAGCAAATGCTGCAAAACTCCTCACATGGTGATGATGGACATTGAGCAAATTGGTTCTTCTCAACCTTGCCATGGCAATCTTCTTAAAAGAAGTCATCCAGCAAAGGAAGTAAACAATTGAACTCATCATCTTCAATTGCACATCTGCAATCACAAGCTTATTAAAGTAATATTGTAATATTTAGTTTATAATGGTCAATTAAGTCTGTAAGAATATTCTTTTAATCTTTCTGTTAAGTTCTTATCCTTTGCTTTCTTAGTTGTTGATCTTATCCTTACTGGATATATCATTTGTAATTCTTATTTAAGGAGATTTTTGCTCCTTTGCTAATATTGAATATCTTGGTAATCATTCTCTATGTTATTACTTTCCGTAATATGGTATTAGAGCTCGGGTTTTGAAAATTACTGGGATTGTTGAGCATGTGAATTTCAGACTATGACAGTGATGAATTGCACGCATGAGACATAAAACAACTTGCCAAATGAAGTTGTATGGATTCCTACAAGGGTTTTTGGCAATTTTTTTCAATAAATTTGTGGGTATATTTTTTGATTTTTTTACAAAATTCATGGGTTTTTTTTATAAGAAAAATGGTGCTCAGGTTTTTGCAGAAAAGCAATTTTTTTTACCCCTAAAAATCGTGGATTTTCTCTTGGAAATTGGTGTTAATTTTGTCTACAAATCTCGTGGGCTTTTTCTATTGCAAATCATGGCATTTTCTTCCAAATCGTGTATCTTTTTTTGTCAAAATCACAGATTTTTTTGTTTGTAAAAATCACGACTTGTTTTTTTGCAAGTTTTGACAATTTTTCATTAAAATTGTGAGTTTTTCTGGCTGCAACGAGCAGATTTTATGTGATTTTTCACAGAATTACAGGTTATCTGCATTTTCCAATGATGACTAGGGTTTTAGCTAACAGTTCAAAATTTTCCAAAGTTTTTTTCTTGCAAATTTTTGGCAATTTTCTACTAAAATTGTGAGTTTTACTTTGCTGGATAGGGTTTCACATTACTTGAACAACAAATAGGGGGTTGCCTTATTTTTTGTAATTTTGATTTGTGGGAGGTATGGCTTCATTGCCCAACATGATGTTGGAAGGCAACCAAAGGTTCACTGGTGAAAATTATAACACTTGGAAATAGAGAATGGTCAGGATCTTTGAACACAGGTGCCTTGATCAAGTTGTCCTCGATACAGATACTCGGCCAATGGTTGCGGGTAAAGACTAGGACAAGTTTGATGTGCGTAATTGTGAAACCGTTATGCTCATTAAATTATCGGTAATAGATGGGATGCTTTTGGAGGTTCCATTAGGAAAAACTTCTATGGAGATTTGGATGCACCTACGAGATTTGCACAAGATGTCAAATAAAGGAAGGGCCTTCTTCTTGAAAGAATATGCTTTTCTCCATCATGATGGATAAGAAAATATCTTTGTAGGAACATTTGATGAAGATCAAAGAAATTCACGATCAGTTGCAAGCCATAGGTCGCACGATGGAAAAAGACATGGTTGTCATAACATTGAAAACTTACCATAGTCATATGAGCATTTCATAGAAACACTCAACATCACCTCTACGAATGTTGACTCAAAGTTCGATGATTTGTGCAACAAACCCTTGTAGTAGGGCAGATGGAAGAAGCAATTTGGTAGTAGTAGTGATTCACTGAGTGTGGAATAGGCCTTTTTGCAACCAAGGACAAGGGCAAAGGCAAGTGGCCTTAGAAGAAAGGTCAAGGGAATTTTGAAGATACTTCAAAGAATCTAAAGACTAGCACATGTCACTATTGTGGTAAACTTGGTCATATGAAGAAGCAATGCAAAAAGAGGTTGGCTAATAAAAAATCCAACCAGGGAGGGCCTCCACAAAAGGCTCATGTCGTAGAGCATTTTGAGTAGGAGTTAGCCTTTTATGCTTTCATGGTCAAACCACCGATAAATAAGGTCAAGTTGACTGTGTGGTACATCAATTCTTGAGCGTCTCAACATTTGTCACAGGAAGGATTGGTTCATAGAGTACATGACTTGCTTCGATTCAATGATTTTCGATGGTGGTGAGGAGTATATTGTTGTTGGTAGAGACAATGTTCAAATAACTTTTGGAGGGAAAACTCTTATTTTCCTCAATGTATACTATGTTGGCATATGGCTTGCTTGATGGCATGTGGCTTCTAATGTTGTCATTGATGGCAACCTAAGTCATTCCTCCGGTCCGCAAATCAGAATTTGCTCATATCGACAGGAAATGTAGAGAACAGTATTTTACCATTAGAGAGTATGAAGAACAGGGTATCTGGTTAGTATATCAATCTGTATGCTTCACCGTATCATCATTTTGAGTTGTGGATCTTTGAGAGAGTTTGTTAAGCATCTATACTATCTTGTTGTTAAGTTTAGTGGTGTCGCATTAATTAGTGTATGTGTTAGGAGATCTAGTTGGATGCTTTGGCAGGATGTTTTTCTGTTTATTTGCTCATTGTGGCCGACCTAGTGAATGTCGCATGTCGTGGATGTATAAGGAGTAATTGTTTCTTGTGTTGGTTATTTTGTTTTGGGTCCTAGCTATGTCTTAGATGACTTTGATGGGTGTGCATTAAATTCAATTTGAGCCAACCATTGAAGGATATTTCATGTTTTGTTAAAGCCGACTTGAGGCGATGAAATCTTTGTTAGCGGATATATATATATGAGATCGGTAATTCATTTTGTGAATGCAAGCAAGTGTGAAAGTGTGTGAAGAGCAGAACAGATGTGTGTGTGAGTATTAGAAGGGTGATTGAGCGATCTTTGCATAGTTTCAGCAGGGCAAAACAACAGAGAAGAGCAGAGCAAAGCAGAGCAGAAGTACAAAATCAGTCAGAAGGGCTGAAGAGTGTCTACTGAGCTTCACTAGAACTGAATCCAAGCATTTGGAGATGCTATTTTCTCAGTTCAACATTTTGTTGTAATGCAAACATTTTGTAATGTAGTGAGCCTTCCATATTTTGAGCAGTGAGCTCTAGGCAATGTGCCTGAATGCATGTGCATTCCCTTTTATTCATACTTTTAACAAAGTATAATTGTGGATTAATCTCCACCGTAGTTTTTCCCCTAACAGGGTTTCCACGTAAAAATATTGGTGTTATGGTGCTTTGATTATCTTGTTCATGTGCTTGCATCTTTATTTTTGTTTATGTGTTGTAAATGGTTTAAGGTTTGGATTTAAAGTTTAGATTTGTTGAACACTGATTCACTCCTCCCCCTCACCCTTCTCACCCTTCCCCTCCCTTTCAGTGTTCCTTGAGTCCAACAATTGGTATCAGAGCCAAGTTCCTCTGCAGAAAGTTTAATAGCTTCAGGTGGATCTTGACTTGCAATGGACTCTGGTGGTCTTCAACAATAGCTTATGGTGGCACTTGATAATCTTGATCAGTCTAAAGCAGAAGTCATAGAATTAAAAACAAATCTTGTGGATGCTGAGAAATTCATTCAATCATTGAAGGATAAAATCAATGAGTCAAGAGAAAAGAGGGGGGAACTTTGTGATCAGCTAAAGCAGAAAGAAAATAAAAGCTTGGAAGATGTTCACTTGAATCAGACCCTAAAAGAAATAACTGAAGAATGTGAAAAGCTTGCTAGGGACAATGCTACTCTAAAGCTTGAAATGGAATCTGTGGCAATGAAGCTAACCAAGGAGATTGAAGAAAGGACAAAGAATGAGGAGAATCTGGCCTAGTCTTTAAAAAGAAAATCTGAAGAATGCAATAGAGTAAATAGTGGATTCATTCAGATGGAGATTGAATTGCAACAATCCAGAAATAATGAACAAGAGCTTGAAAGACAGATAGTTATTCTTAGAGATGAACTCACTATTGCAAATGAGTACAAGGAGAAGTTTAGAACTAGTTATGCTAAGCTTGAAGAGCTAACTAAAGGACAAAAGGATACAAATGATAAGCGAGGTCTTGGATATGAGAAAGAAGAAAGCTCCAGATCTGAACTTAAGGATTCCAAATAAAGAAATCAAATGAACAAAGGCAGAAGGTATCCGATAAGACAACCCAATGCTCAGAAGTTCAATGGTTACTGCTTTGCTTGCAATAAATTTGGTCATATGGCTTCTCAATGTAGAAGTAAAATCAATTCAAGTAGTCCATCATTTCGCGGTCAGTGTTTTAGTTGTAATAAGTTTGGTCATAAGTCAATTGAATGCAGAAGCATGTCTGTCAGTGTAAGGAATGTTAAATGCTATACCTGTGGAAAATTTGGGCATATTGCTAATCAGTGTGGATCAAAGGGAAATCAATGGAATGAATGGTCTAGACAAAGAAATCTAGTGTGTTACAATTGCAATAGATTTGGTCACATTACAAGATTCTGCAGGAACAAAAACATGGATAGAAGAGGTTCGGTATACAAGGGAAAAATCTCATAGAAAGATGAAAAAGGAAAAGAGAAAGTCACTGTGGAAGAGATTAGAGATTAGATGAAGAAAACATAGGTAAGGGAGAGTGACTCTATTGAAGGGAATAAGTCTACACCAGAATCTTCTTCTAGTAATTCCTTCGGAAATTGATCTCAGGCCATTGGCCTAGGGGGAGTCTTTCAAGAAAAATCCTTTGTTCCCCTATCGGTAGCTAGCACTGGAATGCAGGAAATTGTTAGTAGCTGTGATAAAAGTTTGCAAATGCATCAGTAATCGCTTATGTAGAAACATGAGAAGTGGAAGGTCCGCAAACAAATTTTTCTTTTGTTGTCTGAGAAAACAAAGTACCCGAAACTCCTATGGCAAAATTTTTAATGCGGCAAAAAGGTTAGGTGCGCAAAGTTATATAAGGGTATTTGGAACCCTCATTTGTCACCTTGCATTAAAGAACAAAAGGAGAGCCTTTGTAGAAAAATTTCAAAGGAGTAAAGCAAATTCGGCGGCGAATTCATCAGGTATTTCAGTTGCTTGTAAAATTTCGAATTTTGTGCTCGGTAGAAATACTTGTTTCGTACGGAAAGAAAAATGAAGCAAATCAAAGGAATGGTGAATTTGGATGAGTTTAACATTGGAAAGATTAGGGTTGTGAGAAATTTGTTGCCAGTCGGTGAATTGAAGTGGCTTGAAGGTGCGAAACATAAAAGTTTGGACATTTGGAATGATTTTCCTTATTTCGTTAACGCGAAAGTGGTCAAGTTTATCCTGAACAGATTGAATGAGGACATGCTAACCTTGGATAAACCCTATCTTATTTCAAAGGATGTGATTAGAAATTTAACTGGTCTATGCAATGTTGGTGATATTCTGAAAAAGAAGTCAATTCAGAACAAGGAAGTTGAAACCCTAACTAGAGTGACAGGAGATCAAAGGGCTCTAGTAATTTCAACGATCAAAGATCCAATAACAAGGTACATTGTACATTGGATTTCATACAAAATTTTCTTCAGAAACAAGGAAGGCGCAGTTTATATCGCTCACAAAATAATAATGGAAGATGAAGACTTTGATTTGTGTGGATTGCTGAAGGATTAGTTGATGGAAAATGTGCAATTGACGAAAGAAGCAAATTACCCCTTCAGGTTTGGTACTTTGATCATATGTATCATGATGTATTTATTGAACTGCTTGCCTTAGAATGATAATGTGGTATGGAAGGAAAATGAACCGGTTTGTAAGAAATTTTTTGAACATTCTAATGCTTTGAGAAATTATGAGAAAGTATATGCAAATTTCTTTAAGGAATTGCTAGGGAAGTTTGGAGAAGTTAACATTCCCCTTTTGGTAAAGATGCTTGAAGGTTGATCATCTTCTGGTAAAACAGAAAGGAAATAGAAAAGGGCTCTAGAGTTTGCTGATGACACCCCTCTGGCACATAAGTCTCCAAAATCTGAAGGAAAAGGCAAAGGGCAGATAATTGTGGATATACCAGATGCTCTGCAATGTTTATGAAATTGCGATTTTCACTGAAAACAGGAAGGACTTTACAGATGCTCTTCTCAAACAACTCGACCCCAACGAAGCTGCAATTCCCATGACCCACCACTTATATGCAGACTCTTGCATGGTAAGGCATCCTATTCCAGTCTTTATAAAAGATCTTTCTTTACTTGACAGGGATTTGAGCAAGGTCATATTGGTTGATGACAAGCCTTACCATACTTACCAATGCGAGAATGGCTTTCCTGTGAGTGTGAAGAATGATGGAATGCTGTTCCAGCTTATAGATTTTTGTAAGAGAGTTGCAGATAGAACTTCAGATGTAAGAGAAGATATTGCTTCTTATCCCTTGTCTATGTATAACAATTTCCTTTTGCCTCCTGTGGATCATAGTAAGTTTACACTAGTATTGGAGTTGAATGGAGCACTGGTTGATATTAACTCAATGCCCCAGAAGAGGGAATTGAGAGTGGAGTATGGATTTGGGGGAGAGATGCACACTGCTTTTGTGTTGAAAAGGCCTGGATTGGACAAATTCTTGGAAGAATTACAAGGGCTTTACGAAATTGTGGTGTTTACTGAAGTAGAGAGGCCTAATGCAAGTGCTCTGTTGGATAAGCTTGATCCTGAATAGAAAGTGATCCCGCTTACACATAGGCTGTTCAGAAATTCACGCACAGAAATCCCAGGCGGCCTTGTGAAAGACCTTGGAAAGCTTGGGAGGGATCTGGAGAAGGTGATTTATGTTGATGTGTGGCCTTGTGTTTCTTTACAACCAGAAAATTCGCGCACTGTGGATTTTTTCAGCAGGGATATTAAAGATACAGACACGGCACTGTTTACCCTCATGGACTTTTGCAGTCGTGTTGCAGAGTCCAGGCCTTTTGATGTGAGGACGCTTTTAGCGGCTGAGAAGGATATGAATGAAGAACAGAACAACAATGACAATGTGCCCTGGTTGCCCGCTATGAAAGGAAATTATAATAGGACTATTGCATTAAACCTTAGTGGAACAGTTATCCAGTCAAGCACCGCAAGTCTTCCAAGCTATGATTTTACAGTTGAATTAGAAGGCTTGCAGTGGAGACAGACCTATTATGTGTTAAAAAGGCCTGGGCTGGAGCAACTGTTAAGTAAATTGCGAGATCTTGGTTATGAGATTGTGATCTTCACTGCAGCTGAAAAGGGGTTTGTGGATGATGTGCTACAAAAACTGGACAATCCTGTTCCCATGACCCACCGTTTTTACAGACGACATTGCAGGAACCTGACAAATTCTGTACTAATCAAAGATCTTTCAATGCTTGGGAAGGATTTGAGCAAGTTGATATCGGTCGACGACAAGGCCTATTTTTTTTTACCAGTCAGAAAATGCCTTTCCGCTGTGAATTTAAGGGCGACACGAATGACACAGCCCTGTTCGAGCTCATGGGCTTCTATAAGCATCTTGCAAAAACCACAGCCCCATCAGACGTGAGAGAAGATCTTCTCTCCTATGCACGAATGTTATCTTCTCTTAACCTCGACGACCATATGTTGCCTCCCATGGGGAAGACAGAGAAAAATGAACAAGAAGACGCTCATATTGGACCTGGATGAAACCCTAATCCACTCAACGTTGATTGAAAGGTAAGTGAGTTTTTTATTTGGATTATTCTTATTTGGTTGCAGATGAGCATATTATCAGTGTTATGCACACAGAGAGACTTATAGTAGATATTCATGTGATGTAACGGTTAGGATATGGTGCTACATGTTAACCACATCAATTATATGGATAGGTGGTCAGAACAGTGGCTGTCAAATTTTCTTGGACACTGTGGAAGTCCATGTTTGTGTGTACGTATGCAAATGTAGATGATTCTTCATTAGGAGTCTATTGGTCGGTTGCATTCAATTTCCTTTTTTGGGTTCTTGCGGTGAGCTAACATTCAATGGTAGAATTCAGAGATATATACTGCATACCCACGTTGTATAATCTCTATGATATGCTGCTCCTTGGCGAGGACATTAATGATTGGATAAATGGCCGGGTGGGTAGATGCTTAATTTCGTTTGTGGGAGGAGAAGGGTTAGGGAAATTGGACACGAGAATGCAAGTCTTGAGTAAGATACTAAGATTAGATGCTAAGATTCCACTGCTTGACAAGCTGTTAGAGTTGGTCTTCTGGGTCTTTTAGACTGCTCGGTCTTGTGGATGTCATTAAAATTCCTTCATTCATTCACTGCCCTATTCCATTGATACATGTGACTGCAATGTCAAGAATTCATTCAATGAAACTGAAGGGAAGGAATTTTTTATGTATGTAAGGCTGAACATGGACCCTATTGCTTAGCTGTATTTGTATGTGTGGGTACAATGTTAAGAATCCTCCCTGTTATGTTGGGAGAAGGGGGCTTTGTATATATGTATATAACACCAGAAATTGAGTCTTCACTAGCAATTCGTTTCCCATTTGTGTTTATATAGGGGGGCTATAATGTCACCAATACAATCTACGAGAAAGGTTATTTTAATTTTTAATGTATCTGGATAACACTATTTGATGAACTTTCATTAAGAGCGCCCATTGCCTTGTTGTATTGATATGCGTAGGTACAATGTTAAGAATCAATGTAGTAGTCATAATATCTATATATTTTCCTATGTGCAAGTGCTAGTAAGATAAAGGCTAATTGATAATTCATAAGGGACTTATATTTGTATATGAATCTTAATGAATAGCCATGTGTTCCATATAATCTAAAGCATTCCTAGATAAGATATTCAGATAAAAAGATCTTCCGCATTCCTAAATCCGATAGCACCTAGATTAGCTTAGTCATACAACCTGATTGCATTTCAGTTGGAAGAAACTGATATACTCCCTGAAGTAATATTCTCAGCTTTTAAAAAACATAACTAGCTGATGAAGTAATAAAATGCTGTAACCAAGTTATTTATTGCAAGAAAATGTATTAATAATTAGAATTTATAATTTTCATTAGTAGAAAGGTTTACGAGGATGTCCCAATCTATCAATTATGAGCTTGAAAAATGAAATAGAAAAGATGATTTTTTAATTTTGGTGATAACTTTCAGACCAACTCTATACTTTTGTGGCATACTTAGTGATGTATATAATCTATACATGGAAAGATGGAACAAATTGGAAATTGAAATTTGTATGTCAAATTGAAAGAATTATTGGGTTGTGGATGTTGATTTTATCATTATTTTTTTGTATTCATGTGTTGTGTATGGTCATGCTTCCATTTATATTTAAGTCTTAAATCTTGTTTCCTTTTATTTAACATATGAAAATTGTTGGGTTCAAAATACAGTAGGTTTACGACAGCACCTGATTATCCGCGTCCCAAATGAACATACGTACAAACCAAGTCTTGAGTGTATCTGCAGCAGAGAACAAGGCTGAGATCAAAACGAAAATATCAGAATGGAGGTAAGTTCAGATTGACTCTTCTCTTTCTTTATTGATTTGAGATAATTTGATATCCTACTGTTGAAAACAAATGAAAGGGCCCTTCAGGTGATTGGAGGGAAAGTTAGAAACACAAGGCTGCTTAGCAGTAGACCTGTGGCTGATGGAGACCCTGAAATAGGTGAGCTGGAAGGAAATTATTCTCAATTTTGCAGCAAAGGTGAATCTTCAAATTTAGATAGTATTTCGTTGATTTGAAGCCTGTCACATACTTTTGTGGACCATTTGTCTACAGGGCTTTTACCTACTTCTGCACAGACTTCAAAGGCAAATGATCATCGCGTCCAAAGATTTACTGATGGGGTTTCTACGTTTAGCATCGGTGCCCTACAGCTTATCCTTGGAGGTTATGGATTGTCGCTGCCTGGCCCTCTGTTTTGGCTGGGCTGGTGTATCCTCATCATAAAGGTGGTTTTTTATAACACAGTTCAACCTTACTTGGCGGCGTTGATTGAAGCAGAGGGCACTAGAAATCTTCATCGACTCTTTGCTTACAGCAGTGTAGGAGTCATTACTCTCAAGCTAGTGATGAGCAGTGCGCTCATTACCCTGCTTTTATATGGCGAGGACATGACACAAAAAAAAAATGCAATACTCTTGATGGTTGCAGTTTTGATTATTTTATTCGAAGGAATTATGCCGCTGTCAATTATTTTATTCGAAGGATTTATGCCGCTGTCGAAATTGAGGAGGAGTTTGAGGAGTCTAAGGAGGAATCCATCGAGCAATGTTACGAAAGATCAAAAGTGGAAGGCTTTAATTTTCCATACTCCCTCTGCTATCAATGCAATGATTTTAGTGACAGGAGCAATTCTCCTAGGAGGAGACTTGGTCCGTTTACTGCGTAAAGAAGTTTTCTGGGTTTTATGTTCTATATTTATAGTAGATCTCTTGGCAGAGTTTATATATAGATTTGATTATGGAAGGCGCTCTCTATCTGATATGCCAGAAGATTTGCCAAAAATACACAATATTGCTGTGATATTGCGCCTAATTGTCGAAGGGTGTTTGTGTTGCTGTTTGACTAAAGAGATCTGTCAAGATTCTTATTTTATTTCACATGTGGACATAATTGCTTGTAACAGACTATGCCAAGAGAGAAGCAAACAACTGCTTATCGAGATGGTAGCTCTGACAGGTCTCCAAGCGGTAGCTACTTTTCTTCACTTAGGCGGTCATTTTTTCCTTCACTTTGGTAGGCGTTTTTGTCAACTTAATCTTTAAAAAACATAAATATTTCAAGAATTTTCTTATTTGTTTATCCTTGCGTAGAAATTTAAAGTCTTTATCTTGCTACTTTTTAACTTCTTGGGGTTATTTTTTTTGGAAAATAGTGGGGAAGCGAAAATTTATTTCATTTTTGAAGTTATTGTAATGTTATTATTTTTTCTAAAATTGTGAGTTATATATGCTTTTTAATTAAAAAAAAATCATATCTAATCAAATCACATCTAGCAAAAAATTTAATCGGTTTGTAATGTTTATATGTATACTTATTGTATGTGTTGTTATATGAAAGTATCCCTTATCCAGCTGTTTTTAATTCAAGTAGTTCACATTTAAAGTGTACTCATATCATGTTAGTTCACATTTACTCCTAATCTATATGCCAAAATAAAAGATAAATGAATTCAGTCAAATGCCTTAGTAACCACTGATCTAGTCCACGTGAATGCAAAATGTAGAAGCATGCAAAATAAATGAAAGGGTAGTAATTGCATGGATTCTTTTTGTGATGTTGGACTTATAATTTATTTTTCTCTTTGAAAAAGATGAATTTGAACAATGAGAATAATTCTACAACTATGGCAGTAATGTCTAGCATAGGCTTCTTCCATACAAACCCAAGCAATGGCGAACCCTGTTGATAGTCACATTGTCTCATGAAGATTAGAGTTTATAATTTTCTACTTCATTATATATATATAATGATATCTATAAATAAGTCTTTGGAATTAATATTTGTGTTGTGTTGATATTGTAATTATTTTTTTCAAGATTTTTGTTTTGCTAATGTTTTAAGAATCCATAAAGAGACAGAATTGAAATACATCCTAGAACAATTTAATCTATTTGGTGAAAGACCTTTAATCTTGCATGTGTATATTGGCCTTGTGTTATGTGATACATTGATTTATTAATCTAGGTGGCATGTAGTTTGAGTCCTAGAGAATATTGAATGGAAACTTGATTTTTCTGTTTTAACATTTTGTGTCTGTGGATTTGTTGGTGATTTAAGTTGTAGGTCCCAAATCCTTAAGGTTGGAAAGTCTCCCAATTATTAGGGATGTCAAATTTGGGAAGAATACTACAAAACCTATGATTAGGTTGGGCAAATGAGAGCCAATTATTGAAGTGGTTAAGACCTCCTTCACTTCTAGTTCTATTGAACCAAAGGATGCTTTCGTAAAGTGTTACAATAGGTATTATTAAATAAACTAAACATTTACCTGACGCCAACCATACCCAATACATAGTGCACCCCTATTATGATTGTTGCTCCATACCTATATGTCAGTTTGAGAAACTCAAGGTTGAGCACCTAATTGAAGTAGATAATCTATCTTATGAGTGATTGAGAATATGTTTTATAATAACCCCTTATGTTATATCATTCAGACATGACAACAAGAACATACTAAACCAATTAAACTAAAAGATGTTTCTATTGAGCTTTTATGAGTGTGTTTAGATGATGGGGGCATTGAGCTACTAATAGGCTAGTGCCTTTATCCAATTGGAAAACAAAGTCTTTTATTTCATAGAAAACTATAATAATCATAATTTTTTTTTATATGTTAATATATTTTTCAAATGGAAAAGAAAGATGAGATGGAGCATATTGAATCATTAATAAAGTTATTAATCACATTTTATCTTCTAAAATGATATTAGCATTAAAATAGTCATGAATCGTCTACAATTTTAACCAATTTTCCTCTCTTTTTATAGCAACATCTCTTAACCATGGGAAGTTGCACTATTTGTAAATATATGGAGTATTTACTTCAATTACTTCAGCTTTCCTAGTTTTCTATGGTAATGTCTCCAACCATAAAATTTATGTATTTTTCAAAATATGAGGCATTTGCTTTAGTTTTGTTCAACTTAAGCCCCGGTAGTTCACCCTTTGTCATTTAAAGATTTTTTGTTAGACACATAAATTATATATTTCATCTTGCTCTATGCTCTTTTGAAATTTTATATTTCAAAGACTCTCTTGCTCTTTTAAAAGTTTTCATCAATTGACAATTAGTTGGGGTCTTATCTAGCTACCAAAACCTCTAATTTTTATTAAAAGACAGTTTATTGAATCTTAAGGATGCATTAAATCTTAAAGTATATGTTTCTAGAGGTTAATCTATCTATTGTGTTTTTTATATTTTTTAAAATAAAATTTATATATAATTATAATTGTTCATGGAGAACAAGTCACATATATTTAAGGTTTGTTAGATTTTAATTGGTGATTGAAAAGTAAGGAATGCAAAATTGATGTAGGTCAAAGAAAATTTTATTTTTATATATATATATATATATGCAATAGTGCAATTTGTATATTTATGTCATTTTATTATGCCGAAGGCGTGTCCTATATGAGCTTTCAGAGCTCATTTTTCCTGTCAACGGTGGAAAACGAAAGATAGGGCTTAGTTGATAGTAAAATGAATCCCAGTCTCCATCATTTTTTGCCATTGGTCAGTTGTTTCTCGCCGTTTTTTTTCTATTTTTTCCGCGGCTATTTTTGTCGTGTTTTTGGCACACGAGACTTGAACTTTCCAGCAACAACGATGCAGAAAAGTTTGTGGCAGAAACTCTAACCTTGCAGGCCATGGTTGGGTGGGGGATTTCTTTTTGCAGGTGTTGTCCTCTTGGGAGCATTGTTCATCCTCGCAAACATTATTTTCCCGTAACTCGCATAATTTCGTGTGAAAGTTGTAGCAGTTGACATGGCCGTCGCCTCCCATTTTCTCCTCCATAAACACCATCAGGAAAAAGTTAGGGTTATATTAGGGCGATGACATGTAAAGGCGTATCGACGGCTATCTTGCATCTGTGTCAATGCAAAAAGGTTAAGCGAATCTCAACCGTTCTTTAATTTATGCCTTTTGATTTACTTTTTTGGGCTATTTATTGGCCTTGTATTTGACTCGCCGCATTTTTTTACGCTACTATTGGTTTTCGCTTCCATAAAACCTTGTTCGTTGGTATTGATTTTTTTACTTCTCCAGTTTTTTTACGAACTACAAAAAAATACCGTTGCGTTGAGGATTTAAGAGCATATATATTAAAATGAAGACTGGCCAAGATCCTAATAATAATCACATTTAGGCTTTAACTTTTCCCGTAGTTAATTACATATTTGCATCATTAATATATGACGTATAATAATATTAAAATTGTAAATAAAAGCTAATAAAATTAAAATCGTGAATTATTATTATAATAATAATATAATTTGATGAGGGTTTTAGAGTATGTTTATTTAAATGAAAATTATTGGCAAGATCCTAATAATCACATTTAGGTTTTAAAATAAAATGGAAATTACCCCAAAGATCTTAATAATGAGCAAATTTAGGTTTTAAAATTACAGCATAATTAATAATGTATATTTTAGGTTTTAAAATTTCTACATCCTTTGCCCTACATAGTTAATTATAAATTAGCATAATTAATATAGTATGTTTATTAAAATGAAAATTACGCCTTAATAATGAGCACATTTAGGTTTTAAAATTATGCCATCCTTTCCTTTATAAAATATAATAAATAATTAGTTTTAAATATATAATAAATAATTTGGTTTTTAATATATAATGCTATATTATATAACAATATAATAGTTAATACAATAGTTAATAATAGATAATATAATAATATAATAATAAATACATAAAATAATGACATAAATAATAAATATTTATATAATAATATAATAGCTAATACATAAAATTTAAAAAAATACATAATAATATTATTCTATATAATAAAAAAAATTAATACTAATATTAAAATCATTTTCTAAATGATCTATCAAATGATCTCATTTACTACACAAATGTGTGCAAAAACAAACCATTTTTTCTCTAATTCACCTTCCACCCTCTTCAGCCTACCCATTGCACAAGGTGCCATTGCTAGTTTATTTTTATGTTTGTTTTAATAAAATGTTAATATATGTATATTTTGATTACTTAATTTTATGCAAATTTGAACTAATTTTTTTCTTTTTCTTTCTTGTCCACTCTTTTTTAGCCGGTAGGCTATATATTGCAGGAAATCGCGCCGATCTCCACAACCGCAGGTGAGGAACATTTTATTTGAACGGTTGTCTTTGTCCGCCATATGAATCCAATTTCAAAACTCACTCAACATTTCAATAAACAGTGACCACAGACATAAGTTTGATGTATTTCTCAGTTATAGCGGTAAGCAGAAAAATTTTGTTTGGCAGCTATACAGAGACCTGACAAACTTGGGCCTATCCTGCTTCTTTGATCAAGATCCTGAAAGTTTGCCTCCAGGTGAATTTTTCCCCTCTCGTATATTTGAAGCCGTTAACACATGCAAAGCAGCAGTATTGCTTCTCTCTAAAGAATTCCTCGAATCAAAGTGGCCGATGGTGAAACTCGTGGCTTTCGTGGAAGCGAAAGACACAACCCGTACAAATCCCAAACTCAAAATTTTACCCTTGTACTTCCTGATTTCACCGGATGCTCTTAAAAACGTTCAGTTAGATAATGAAAAGTGGCAGCAGTTGGGGATATCCGAGGAAATACGAGCCATATGGCACAACGCTTTGAATTCATTATGGCGAATTGAAGGGTTGAGGTTCAGTAAAGGAGATGATGAACTGAAGTTTAGGTATGAAATCGTGAAAGAAATTTGTCATGTACTTCAACACCCTCACCATGACTAGCAGCAACTAAAGGGAGATAGGTTTCGGTTCGTCTTATTTTAAAAACATTCTGTCGTGATAGGGTTTTGTAAAAAAATTCTGCAAATTCTTTTTTTTTTAAAGCAAATTCTGTTTTTTTTTCATTGGACAGCACGAGAATCTTAGAGGTAAATCACTTGCCATAGTTGCAAGTCTGTGTAATTGCGAAACAGTGGTCTTGGGTTTGAATCACGACTTGCTACTCCACTGAATTTCATGTACTGCAGAAACATCACTTTTATGAAACATCACTTCATCAGAACATAAATGATACATATTATAAAATATAAATTGTTCAAACTTCAAATTCAATTTTATAATAATAATATCAAGTTCAACAATTAGTTTTCAGTGTCAAATGGATTTTCAAGTCACCAGTTTTATCATCATCGTTGACATTAGGTGAGGTTAGGCGGGGTTTGGTGGTTTTGTTGTTTCTATATGATGCTATCTGGTATTCTAATTTCTTGCTTTTGGGATATATATCTCAAAAGCAAGAAATTAGAATACCACGTATCATAGAAATAACAAAACCACCATAAAATTGAATATGATTTAAAATATAAGCGATAAATATAATAAAATATTCATTATTCAAACTCAAGTTTAATATGAAAATAATAATATAGAGTTCAACAATTAGTTTCCAATGTCAAATGGATTTTTTATATCATCAATTTTGTCATCATTGACGTTAGATGTAGGAACACAAAGTGTGTGTTTTTAGACTCCTCAAGTGCAATATGTTGGGAAGTGGAAGCATCCAACTCAATATGCTTTGGCTCCATATCCCACAACTTAACCCCTTAGAGCCATATTGTTTATGTGAAAGGAGGCACAAGTTGGAATGCACATACACTAAATTACTTGCTCTTTTTGAGTGCAATTTGTTGTGCTTTACTAAGTGGATGAAAGAACATGTGCTCAATTTTTTCTCAGATATAGATGAGGTAGCAACCTATGAAGACTAAGTAGAGAGATAGAATTATACATTATAAAAGTCATTTAAAAGAAAACTATAAACGAAACTTTAAGGATTAAAAAATAAGAAAGTTTTAAACTTGCGATCAAACTTTGATTGTGAGGGGTTGTAGGTTTTGGAATTGTTGGCCATGGAAGTACCACCAAATGTGAGCATCCTTCTTGAACTTTTCACAACTAGAGATAAAGTCAAAAATACATTCTAGAATCAAGAGGCCAAGATTAGAGGAATGTCATATCTTAATGCATATAAGTGTCATTTTACTCACTTGTATGATTCTATTTGGAAATGGAAATTAATTTTTTGTCTAATATATCTTCTTATTTACCTTTTCTTGCCCTTAAACTCCATCGCAAATTTGGTAAACTATCACTTGGATTTAGCTTATCCATGACTTTTTAATGGAAAACAATGTTAATTTGATAAATAGTCTATGGGGTTTCAAAATTGTCTATTTTCCATTCTTCACCCTTTAAATCAAATAAATTAACAACTAAAAGCATCTCAATAGTGTAGATTACAAGGCATATTCAAATCCTAATATAGAGTCCCTAGAAATGCATTTCCTACCTCAAAACCCCTTGTCCCCTCTTTTCCAAACCCCTTGTCCTCTATTTTCCTAACCCCTCGTCCCCTATTTACCTACTTCACTTACAATGCCCTTTGAAGCATAGAAATCAAAAGACAAGAACATTGCATTAGTGCATGATTACAAGTCATATTTAGATGCGAGTGCAATATTCTTGGAAATGCATTTCTTGCCTCAAAACCCCTTGTCCCCTACTTATTTCCCTATATTATTTGACAAATATATTGTATGATTTTAGATTTGTCTTTCATTCTTAACATAAAGTGGCCTTTGAATCATAGAAATCAATAAATAAAAACATCTCATTAATGCATGATTACAAGGCATATTCATATGCTAATAAAAGGTCCTTGTAAATGCATTTCTTTCCTCAAAAACCTTGTCCCATATTTCCCTACTTACTATACACTAGGATGATAAGGGAATGTTTCTTAGTTATTATTGATCATTTATTTTTTCGATTGCAATACCTAATAAAAAAAATGGGGAGCATTTTTGAAATGTCACCCAAGTTTCTTGTGAGTTTAGGAAACCCCTACCAATCTTAATGATAGTCATGTTGGTGTAAAATATTTACATAATTTTTGTAAATCATATTAACCATGTCATATGGATGTTAAATATAATATAATTAAAAATATAATTATAATAATAATTATTATATTATAATAGTAGTGAACCCAATAGAAGGAAAAAAGATTTAAAACTTATTTTTTATATGTTAAATAGAAAGAAAATTAAGTATTCTTAATATCCTAAGTAAGCTTAATTAGGTTAGATAGTTTTAGGCTAAGTCATTGATCTTGGTATTCCAGTTCAAGTTTAGGTTCATGGGTTTGGTAAAAAAAATAGGGTTGGTTTCATCCATACAAAAGCATATAAAAATAAAAAAATGTATACATATTTCAAACATTAATAAAGTTCAAAATACCACACAACTTCATATAATAAACAAAACCACCATAAAAATTAAAAAATACCACAATGTCAATTTGGCAAACTTGAAAGTCATGATTATATTAAAATTAGAAATAATAATGTTAAGTGTCAATAATTAACTATCACTTATTAAATATTAGTATCAGCCGGGTTTTCAAAAATATCATCATCACCATAGATATTAGATATAGGTATTGGTACATTAGAAGAACCACAATGTTGTGAAAAATAAAGATGTAGAAGGTACAATAAGGATTCAAACATGCATTCCAAATCCAAATCTACATCAATTTACACCTTTGATTAAGTAGAGTTATTGCATAAAAAGGTAAAAGAAAACTAAAGTTCTCCCACCCACAACTCCTTGTTGCACACACAAGATATGTGTGGTTGAGTTCTAATGTATTTGCGATTGAGAGATGATATGGGGGTTTCTTTTCCGACCAACACCATGCCTTTTCATTCAAGAGGCTCTCCTTTCTTTGCATTGGGGATGGTTTGATTTATAGATTGGGAGGACGATTGATCAAGATTGAGATTTATTCAAGAGATCAATGATTGAGCATGATTAAGAGGTTTGGAGGAAGGACAATCCTCCAAGTGGAACCTTGTGATTAATGTACTTGAAGAGGGCAAGGTTCAAAGGGATTTCGATGCTCAAGATTGTTTGTGTGAACAGAGGGTGGAGATTAAAATTTTTGACATGCGTGGGAAGGATCATGGGGATGTGTGATTGCGACATGTGATCAGTCTCACACATTTATGATAATCAAATGTGAATATGTGATTTTGATAGGTAAGAAATCTCACATGTGTAAGATGGAGGGTATAGATCCTTTTGGGGAGTGAATGTTTGATATTGTATGAGAGGATTTTTGGAGAAGAATGGATCAAACAAGTGCATAACATGGCTTAAGCATGTTTTGGAATGTGCAAGTGAATTAATTAGTTAACTAATTGGTTTTATTATGATATTGCCATCGTGATTCAACCGTAGTTTCGAAGTCAAACTCATTGACCCATGTTTCATG
>VDFB02389393.1:0-22577 GCA_007258455.2 Sequoia sempervirens | reverse complement strand
TTGTTAATTCCATTTTGACTAGCAGGGTGATCTGAGGGTGCATTTTCCTAAGTTTTTGTTTAACATGCTTTGCTTCTAGGTATACTGCTAAGTGGTGAACCGTGATTTTTGGATCAAGCCTTGGCATGTTAGCATAGCTCCATGTGAATTTTATCTGTATCTCTCTTAGGAAGGCTGCTAAGAGCTCTTGTTCCTCTAATAATAATGACTCCACATATAATGTGATGTGTGGGGTTTCCTTTGTTCCTAGATTGACCGGATTGCATTTTTCTGCCAAGACTGTTGATTTTTCTTGATGAAGAGCTCTAAAAGGAAGATTGAATCCCCCATCCTCGGGTTCCTCAGAGAGGTTTTCACCATTGGATGCGTCCTTTCTTTTTACTTTTTTTTGGTCGGAGAGTGCCACAGTGTGGTTTTCACTCAAGGACTTAGATATTATTCTCATTTTTTTACTTTTGTGACTGAGGGATTCAATCATTTCCCCATAATAGGCATGCGTATATAGCTCAATGATGAACCTTTTTTTATGATCCCCACATATAATGTTATCTTGCAGTCCCATGAATTCCAAGAGTGCCTCATCATTTTTGAATGTATCAAGAATTGGTGCTCCTCGTTGGTCATAGTCAATGAGTTGGGGGTATACTAGGCGGATTTCATGATTTTGATGGTCTGATTCAAATGATAAGGTGCTAATCATGAAAAGAGTGGTATCCTCAAAGAGACTAGGTAGGTTGGTTATGGGATCCTCGTCATTGCTACTACTACAGACATCGGTTATGTCAAATGTGAAGTTGTCTAATACTCGACTTGTAGATACGGGTAAGCAAAGTTTGGTTGTAGATAGCTAAGGAGGATTATTGACCTTTCTAACTATAGACACCTAAAAATGGTCTAGAGAATCTAATTAATCTTAAATTGATCTACTTAGTAAATAAATAGAAATATTTATTTATATTAAGTTCACTATTAATTCTTCTATTTTATCACATTATTTTCCTCTTAATTAAATACTTTGTTTTATTTAATTATTATCATTATTATTTCTTCTATACTTTATCCATCAGTTCTATCCTAAAAATTAAATACACAACTTAATAATTTGTGTTATTTAATTATCTCATCACATTTCTTCTTAATTAAATAAAGATATCCTAAAATCTTTAATTTAATTATCATTTTTCTTCTATTTTAATTTAATAAACAACTTCTATAGTTTGTTTTATTAAATTATCCCTCTTTTTTCTAATTTAAATAAATAAAAATATTTAAATTATGCATAAATCAAATCCCTTTTTTCACTCACCAATAAAATTAGATTTTTCAAATCTAATTAATTTAACTGTCATTTATAGGAAAAGCCTCGGGGACAAACCTATAGGAAATCCTCTCAATCTTCTACCTCAAATCTTTCCTCTCATCTTGCCTGGCATTTTCATGGGGAGGAAAAATCCTCCATGATCAACTCCACCTTCTCATCTCATACCATTCAATTCTCCAGATTTAATCTCAGCCTCTGTTGTGTTACCCTTGTGCAAAATGTGTTGCCAGGAATCTATATATACAACCTTTTGAAGCATCAAAATCATCTGAGAATCATCATCTTTTATGCAAACTTACTCTGCAGGAATTAGTACTCAAGCAATCATTTAGCATTAGCATTTTAGTATTATCATGGCATCAGTAGATTTCATATCACAACAGCAGCATCATAGTTTCTTTTTACTATAGTTTTCATCGATCAAGCTTTATTTATAGTAGCATCATATCATCTATAAATCATTAGCAATCATCACATCATAGCATTTAGCATCCAATCCATTCTCTAGATAGGCATTTTAAACAATTACGGTGCTTACAAATCTGAGAGCTTATGTAATTTGATAAATCTTTGGAGATAGGAGACAATGAGACGCTTTCAGGATTTTTTGTGTTTTAAATTAGTTTAATTCATGCTTAATTCTGATACAATGTTTCATTAAGAGGTGTATTTAATTGTAGTTTTTTTACATTTTCCACACTTACACTAACTAAAGGACTTTGGCCACGTATGGTTATACTTGGAGGGGTACATCCAAGACCAAGATTTCTTATTCACATCTCGAGAATGATAGGTATTATCAGCCCATTGTCATTTTTCCCAAGTATTTGGTTTCTATCATAGCCCACTACGAGCATCATTTGTAGACCTTTGCTTATGTCATCCATTGGTAGATCAGTTGTTGGTCTCTCATCTTGATATAGGAGATGAGATGGATCTGCCTTGATAACTTCTTGGCCAATATCTCCCCAACTTGTAAAGTTGGGATAGTCTTTCAAAGACTTTTGAGATGTGGAGGTTTCATTTATTTGCGGACATCCCCATGATCTAGGAGATTGTGGTAACTATCCTATTATGAAAGAATTTTTAGGGAGCATGTAGTTTCCACAAACATTATCTTGGATGATGACCTTAATGTTAGAGATGGTGGGAATGGCAGGAGTGGTGGGTGTCTCTTTCATAGAAGTGGAAGCGAGAGTGGTGGGATCAATGTATGGTGTAGATGGGCCCTCATCATTTTTTGGTACTTGGGGGATTTTATAGTACTTTTCCCTGAGGATTTTGTAGTAGGAAAATGGTTTGAGATCTCCATGGACGGTGACTTCTTTTCATTCATATGTGAATTTGACACATTGATGGAAAGTTGACACTACCACTTGCATTGCATGAATCCATGGACGTCCTAGGAGGATGTTAACAGCAAGTCAAGGTCCAAGACCTGACAAGTGGTTTCCATGGTGGTTGGACCTACTTGAATGGGGATTTTGATTGTGCCCTAGGACACTCTTTCTTGATCGTCAATGCTCTTATTGTGATACCCTTTCCTTTGTCGATATAATCCTTTGAGATTTTTAATTATTTGATGAGCTTGAGAGAAAAAATATTCAATCCCGTACCTCCATCCACCAAGACCCTTTTGACTTTGCTTTTATGTACTAGTAATTCTAAGTGGAGTGCACGGATATGAGATGGTTGTGCAGGAAAATCTTGGTCGGAGAATGTGAGGAGATTTGGTGTAATGATATTTCTGACCATAGCTTGGAATTGTTCCACATCAAGATCTGTGGGGAAAGTGGATGAAGCCAATGCTTCCTAAAGGATTTTCTTATGGGAAGATGAGATTTTTAGTAACTCCATGATGGAGATTTGCATCGACGTTCTTTTGATTTGATCAAGGATGATCCTATGATGGTAACTTTTCTGCCTCTTGTGGTGACTCCACAATCGACATGGGATCCTTTGATAGTGATGGTAGCACAGTAGTCATCCAAGGATGCAATGATGTGGTCATACACATGATTTACATTCTTGAAGGTTTCTTTCCCCTTATTTGTGTTATTGTTCCCTTTATTGACATGATTAGGCATTAGATTCATGTATATCTTAAGGTTTTGGCTTCCTGTTGGTTGTTCCATGTTTATAATTCTCTGATTGATGAGATCTTGAACTATGTTTTTTAACTTCATATAGCTATTCGTGGTATTCCCTTTGATTTTATGGAAGTCGCAAAGTTGATTCTCATTATACCAAGGAGGTTTCACATCCAGTTCTTGGTAATTCTCATAGGTGGGAGTTTTGATGATTTTTTCATTTATCAGTTTCTTCATGATGACTTCAAGTGGTTCCCCAAGAGTGGTGTAATTTTGCTTGGGGTAATTCTTGTTCCGTTGGGGTGGTCCTGTTTGATCATTGACATTGTTAATTACTTGATTTCTATTTGGTTGTTGTGTTTCTTGATGATTGTTTTGGTGTTGGATTTGAATTTTTGGTGCAGGTGTATTTTGGCAAGGGGCATTGATGACCACTTTGGTGTCGAAAACACCATCATTGGTAACATTTTTGTTTCTTTCCCATGTGTGAGGTTTTTCATTATAATTGGTAGGTGGGCGGTTGTTTTTTTGTTTGGGGTATGAAGTTGATCCTGCAGGTTGTGTCATAAGAGCTCATTCAATGTTGAGTGCCTTGGAGATCAACTGGTCATACATGGTAATCCCTTGTACCTTGAGATGGAATGCCAAGAGGCCGTCAAGGTTGGATATGATGGTGCAAACTTTTTGTTCCTCGGGCATGACCCATTTACTCTGATTGGCCTTGGATTGCCATCGTTGTAGGAATGAAGCGAATGATTCGTTCTTACCTTGTTTTAGAGCTAAGAGTTCCTCTAGACTAAAATCAATTACGATATTACATGCATAATTTTTGATGAATGCATCTATTATTTCTTGGAATGTTTTGATGCCTGTAGGTAGGCAAGAGAACCATTCCATGGCATGGCCAACCAAACTCCTAGGAAATAGCTGCATTAGATAGGTATTGTCATATGTGACTTCCATGCAATGAACCTAGAATTCCCTAATGTGATCTTCATGGTTTCCCATCCCATGATACTTGTCAAATTTTGGGATCTCAAATCCCTTCGATAATGGTTTCATTACAAGGCTCCTGTTGAATGGATAGGGACATAAGTTACTTGGTGTTTTTTTGGTTCGCCCTGATTGAAGATCGAGCACTTGTTGCGAGAGCAATCTGATTTTTGTTGTTATGTCATTTTGCAGATCAGGGGGTGAGATGAAGGTATTTTGGGGTGCTTTGATTTTTGGTTGGATGGGTGGGTTGTTTGGTGTGTTATCTAATGGAATTTGTACATTTTTTCGAGACAGGTATGCTTGCACTTGCTATAGTATGAACAACATTTGTTGTTGGTCTTGTTGTTGTTGTGCTAGGATTTCCTATTGCTGAACTTACTGTTGTGCTCGTTGGTGGGCTGCCAATTGGGCTGCTTCTTGCTACTCTTGATATTTTTTTATTGCTTGCTGATATGCTTGTAGTTGTGCTGCTTGTTTTTGTGCTTGTTGTGCTTGATATTGGGCATGTGCCTGGGCTTGTGCTTGAGCTTGAGCTTGTGCTTGGGCTCAAGCTTGTGCTTGTGTGGCTTGTTGTTGTTACTATAAGAATGCTTGGACTTGTGTGGCATTTTGTGCTTGTAATGCAGCTTGGGCTGCTTGGGAAGCTTGTGCAACTTGAGCGGCTTGCTAAGCAGCTAGTTGTGCAACTTGTTGAGCAGCTAGTTGCACGGTTTGTTGAGTAGCAATTTGTGTGGATTTTTATTTTTTCACTTGCAGGAATTCCTTTTTATAAGCTCTTGTTGAGAGGCTTGCAATGCCATGTTTTATTAGCTTGATAAATTGGGGTTTGGTGGTGTGGAGGTGGTGGTGGATTCAAAATGGTGCTTGTGATGGTGGTGAGTGGTGATGTTGAGATTTGATTGATAGATGGTGTGATCGATGTAATTGGTCCTTGAGAGACCATGTTTTGAGATGTTAGAGGGGTGGTGGATGATGTCATGATTGCTTGTGTGGTTTTCATCTATTGTTGCGATATCGATGAAAAGTTTTGAGAGTTTGGTGTGATGTTTTGATTGATATTTGGAATGTTTGTTTTATTGATATTTGGTAAAGGTGGGAGTCCCAAGAGTGGTGTGGATAATGGTGGAAGAGGTGAAAATGTGAGGCGTGTGATCTCTTGAGGAAATGATGTGGTGTCGAAAATGCCCCTAGGTCTAAATATGTCACCTTCTCCTAGTGAAGTTGTGGGGAGATAAGTTTGGGGTGTTGTGCGGAAGGATGATGATGATGGATCATTAGGATCATGGAAAGTGAGAGGGGCATACGTATGTAGTGGGTTTTGGGGTTTGTTTTGTTCCAAAATGGTGTTTGCATCCAAGTCTTGATTGTTGACAAGGGGGTGTGTTTGAATGGAATTAAGAAATGCATTTCCCTTATTAACATTGGGTTGGGTTGGAGAAAAAGATGTGATTTGTGGAATGTTTTGAGTGATTCCTTGTGATGGAGGTGTAGATGAGATGGGGAGTGTGGATGAAATTAGAGGCATGACCTCCAAAGATGGTTCCACTATAAAGCTCATGTCAAAATTAGGAGGTAACTTGGCCCCTTGTTTTGCTAGTTTGAGCATGTATAGTGAAGGGTTAAGCCTTATCATGATATTGATGATCTTATGGTTCTCCAGATTTTGGATCATTTCAGTGATTTCTTCATGGGACATCCCAAAGGTAAGATTTGCTTCTTTATTTTCTTCTTGTGGGTTTTGTGATGATGAGAGAAAGTTTTTCAAAGTATTGTTTGATTCAAAAAGATTAATTTTGGTGTTTTTTTGGCTTAGGTCACTTGAAGCGGGTGTTTCTTTGTCAGCTTCCATGTTCTTCTTGTATTGAGATCGAGTTTGAACCATAAAACAAGGATCAATTTTTGAGAATATGGGAGATGAATCTCTAATTCTTTACATTGATCAAATTTTAGGCACAAAAGAGAAATTTTTAGGATACCTTCAGGATCACAAGGTGATATGATGATGATGTAAGAGATGGATGATGTGTATTTTTGGATCTTTTTGAAAAATATTGAGGGAAATGCTAGATTTTAAGGGCTTTTGGATTTTAGATTTTGATTTCTTGGATTGAATTTGACTTGATTTTTTTGGTTTGCTTTGATTGATCAAATAGACCCTAAGATGTTGGATGATTATCTAAGGGCTAGATTTTCTCAAAGGATGATAATTTGAATATGTGTATGGAGAAGGATGCATCTACCCACACCTATTCAAACAAGATGATAATTTAACCAAGCATATGAAGAAAGATGTATCTATATATACCTAGCTAAATAAGATGGTTTGATAATTTTGAATAAGCATATGCAAAAGGATGCATTTACACATACCTAGCCAAAGATTATTTGATAAAGATTTCAAGGATTTTGCCTCAAGGATTTGATGATTTTGATTTTTTTCCAAAAATCCTAGCATGAAGGATAATTTCAAGATTTTTTGAAAGACGATGGTGAGGTGATTTTTGGTTTGATGTTGAAGGATGGATGAAAAGGATTTCATTTTGATCCTAAGATGTACCTAAAAAGACACTTCGTTTACTAGACCTCGGTATTGAAGAGCATGCAATGCTTCTATGGACCTCTATAACTAAGAAGTGGTTCAAATTGAGCATAAATTTCTGGATTGTTCAAAGGGATGAGTCTATAGAACCTTGTGAAATTTTTGCTTATCTTGATATGTTGATTTTGACTGCACTTTCTATTGTATCTCTTGATGATTTTTTGAGTGTGACTCCTAAATTTTGAACTTTGACTCAAGGATTTTCATTTTGGGATTTTAACTTTCTTGGAAATCATGAGGTTTTCAACATATGTGAGAGCCAATTTTGTTATCTTTTCTTAGTGACTTTGTTTTATCAGAAACACTTCTTTGATTAGGTTTTCCAAACTAGATGTCCAATGTCTTAATTTCTTCGAATCCCATAAAGGATGTTATGTGGAAATTTTATGAATTCAAGGCAAGGGTTACCTATTGTTGATCTTTAGTAGGAAAATTGAGATGTAAGTTCAAGTGTTTAGAAACCTCTAAGGATGTGAATCCCAAGGGAAAGCAATAACACATGAATTAGGTCAATAATATTTTCCTTCTAAAGGGTTTGAAATTTTGATGATGATGTTAAGTGTTTTTTTTCAAATGTTTTCGTGCAAGAAAATTCTTTTGTCACCAAGAATAAGCACAACCGTATGGATATGGAAGACAATATTTGTTGAGTCCCCACTTGGACAAATCTAGCTACACCTATCTTTAGTGAATGGTTAGATGCTTGACCCCACTGGCTCCCCTCCACGACACTCAGTTATATGGGGTAACCAAGCATCAACACCTATGAAACTCCCATAGCATGCTTTCCATTTCTACTAAAGACTGTAAAAGTATGGGGCTGCTTCAAAATAACCGTTCTTGCACCAACAAATAGATCAAGGATTTTGGAAATTCTTAAACATGGGTTGTAATTAAGACTTTCCATTCATAGGAGTTGACCCTACGTGGCAAGAGACCATTGCTTCCCTTCTCATCAGAGTCAACCACGTGATATTAGCATTTCTTCCAATACCCACATTTATATCCTGGCTGGAAATACTCTAGGGTTCAGAGTGTTACCGGTTGATTCATTCCCTTGGGTGAGTATTTTTTCCCCAAGGCAAGCCCTCTAAGATAAAAAAAAAGCGAATAAACATATTCATAGTTCGATCAACCTTTGTTTAGAAACAAAGGGAGAACACATGCAACAAGTTTATTCACACTCGCACAATGTTTTGTTCAATTTCAAACCCAAATTGAAGTGTGTATGGGAAATTATTTACGCAGCTTATTGTCACCAAAAGCCTTTTGATTCTCAAGATTTTCATGAGGCACGAGAGAAGTGCATACATCTTTTGATGATATTACTTTGTGTACGTAATTGCAAAACAAAGAAGACACTCTTTTATTTTAAACCCTCAAAGAAAAAGTGAGTTTGTTTTAAAAGCACCAAAGTAAGTGTGACAATTTTCCTTGTTTAATTTTTAATCCCCAAAAAAAATTTAGTAGATTTGAATCTTAATGTTCTTTTTAAGCCTTTTGTAACAAGTATTCAAAATTTCTTTTTAAAGCCCAAACGAAATTAGTGGATCCTAAGAATAAAAGATGAAAAATTTTCCTTAAGAGGAGTAATGCATCCTCCAAGAGTGTTTGAAAATACTTGTTTTGGTGAGATGACATCATCATGCTTTTTCTTCCTCTTGGTCTTTGATCAATCCAACCTACAAGAAAAATTAGTGATATTTTACAAAACAGAGGTCAAAAGGATAGAAAATCGACATAAGAACTAAAATTTAATAAAAAGAATGTGCTATAAATCAAATTTTACTTCATACTCCCCTCCAGCGATGCAATCCACAAAGGTGTTATAGTTTGATTTCTCTAGCGGTGTTGTATGGTGCCGCTTGAAAGTCAACATCACTCTGCAGTCAGGCCAGTGAGCAAAAATGCGTCACACTTTTGTCTAGCGGTGCAGTTTGGGTCAAACAAGTTCCAACGACATAATTTAGAATTCAAATTTTTGGGCAGGAAGACTTCAGCAACACAGTTTGATTTTTCAAGGGTCCTATATAGCAGCGCTGGAGAACCAGCAGTGTTGAACAACGACATTGAGCCTGTAGACAAAGAAAAATGTAGAATTTAAATAAAAAAACATGATGAAAATGTGAGGTTGCCCTCCTAGCCCCAAAATGTCGAACCCCAATCCTAATACCTGCAAAACAACATGAACAAACACATTAGAAGGTTATATGCAAGTAAGAACAAGGATTCCCCATGAAATCCATTAGCATAGCTTAAAATAGGAAAGGAGAATGAAGAACACAATGAAATAGATTAAAATCCTGTAGACACCGAAATTTGGTTTAAGCCTACAACTTCCATATTCTTCATTGTTTCGTATTCTTCATGGTCATGATTAAATAATGTCAATTATTTAATTATTCATCTTAACATTAATTCTTCTATTAGTTAAATAATATTAATTATTTAATTAATTCATCTTCTGTTATTTCTTCTATTAATTAAATAATCTTAATTATTTAATTAATTCACACTTTTCTTTATTTCTTCTAATTAATTAAATAAACGCTTGTTATTTAATTCTCTTACTAATTAACCTTATCCATCTTTTCAAATTAAATAAATTCTTATTTAATTTATTCTTTATCGCACTTCAACTATAATTAAATAAAGTCATTATTTATTTAATTATTCATTTAAAATCCCTTCATCATTTAATTAAATAAATATTATTTATTTAATTATCCTTCGAATATTGTCTCTTGAATTAAATGAATTATTTAATTCATTAATTCTATTTTAACACATTCTTCTATATTTTAGATAATTATGTGAGTTATCTAAGTATTCACTTTTACTCAACTTGACATCTATTTTAATCCTTCAGTTAACTATTGATTTAATGTCTGAGTGGCGTCTTCGAGTAATCTCTTCGTCTAATCATGCAATCGTCCACTTCTAACTCAATTGCGTGTACATGCGGATTAATTAAATATTCTTATTTAATTAATTGTTGCCGTTGCTTTTAATCAATCTTTATTGTCATGCAGCGATATTTTCTTATGTTTTCATCGCCGAATCAAGATTAAATCATTTATTTAATCTTTAATTCTATTTAATTAATCACTCATGTGACTTCTGTCAGTTAACATAATGCATGTCTAATCAGTCAATCTCAACCGTCCGTTGATCTTTCAATCTTGACCTGTCATTCGAATAATCAATTTTCTATAAATTGATTTGTCATTCTTCATTCCAATCTCTCTCGCGAATTTTGTAACTTTGGAGAGCACTCAATCTTGAATCTTCGATATTTTGCTAGTCACTATCTTAGGCTATACTTGCACGAACTTGAAAATCTGAGGGTAATTATACTACACAAGCAAAATGGAGAAGGGCAATCGAGATGAATCATGGAAATACGTTTGAAAATTGGTGAGATTGTTCTAGTTTTAATTACGTTTTTACTTTCCCATGTTCTTTGTTGCTTAACAAATGAATTTGCATTTTAGATTTTAGTATTGTATGCATGTGTGCTTCTAATAATCTTGATCTTTGTTGTCTATTGTGCAAAGCTAATCATTTTCAGGCGTTACATTTGGTGAACCCGACGTGAAGACACCATCTTCGCGAATCTGTAGATCTTTTAAATTTCATTTTTGCAAATTTTTCGTACGGAACAACGCATGTGAAGTTTCTGCACTGCAATTGATTTTTTTGTACCGCATGTGAAGTTTCTGCACCGCAATTGGATTTATGAACTGCATCTAACAGAGAAATGATGCATCTGACAATTCCTAAACCGCAACTGGTATCCCGAGCCGCAACTAAAAAATAAACGACGCATCTGACTGGTAACAAAACGATGCAATTGACTAGTAAAATTTTTATTTTGTTTTCAGCAATCTGGAATTTTCAATTGATTTTCGTGTTACTGATATTAGATTTTCAATGTGTGGCCATTTTTGGAGTTAACAAGCTTTTGCAGGACGATTGACGAAGACAATATTGAAAAAATTACTAATGATATCTTCTGCAGGACGCTTGCCGAAGACCCTAGTTAAATTTTGAAACAGATTGTTTGGTAGTGTAGCAAATCTTTCATTTGGTTAAAATTAACAAGTGTCTACTGTGTTCGGTGTGAAAGCACAAGTCTGGTTACCCTTACGATTTGGTATATCGAAGTATCATCTCCCCTTGTGCATCCGTGCGATCCTAGGTGTAAGAGAAACGGTTACCAACTCTAGAACTTGGGCCTGTTCTGGTGGGAAAAAGTACTCACCCCAGGACGACTCAGACCGGTAGCACCCTGAACCCGAGGGACTTCCAGCCAGTATATAAAATTGGGTTCTTGGGGAAACCCCAAGAATCATGAGTGTGGTTCCGACGAGATGGATCTGAAAGGGGACTCGTGCCGTATGGATCACACCCCATGAATGGAATGCCCGAATTAAATACCCTTTGTTGTAGAGACCAACCTATTTGTGGTCGTTGCTTGGTATTAGTGCAGGGTACAGTATCATGCCCGAAGATACTCACTACTGATCCCCTTGAGTAGAGATAGCAATTCTTGGGAGGTCATTTCCCAAAGAATTCAGAATTGGTGTGCTTGAAAGACGTTAATGAGCCGTGGAGGGGAGCCAATGCCACCAAATTCCTAAGCTATCCGCTCTCGAGAAGGAAAGGTGTTCATCACCAATCTGGGGTATAACTGGTGGGCTATACCAAGTATACAAACCCTAGGCCTTTGGCCTATTAGGATGTGCTTTTCTGTTATCACTTTAAACGTTCTTTGAGTCCAATATTGAAACTGAAAACACTTTGTCTTACGATTGTCTTTGATTGTCAGAATTTGATCACGGAAAATGGAGTCAGTTTAAATTTCATGTCACTGAAAATTCACAGAGAGTCGCAACTGTTCACTAGACATACGCAACTGATTTTTAGAGTCACATCTGTTATTTTTGAGTCACATCTGTCAATTTAGAGTCGCATCTGTCAATTTTGAGTCGCATCTGTCAGTTTGGCTCGCTTCTTCTTTGGAAGAACCGCATGTGTTATATTCCGAGTCACATCTGTCAATTAGAGTCGCATCTGGTATATTATGAGTCGCATCTGTCAGTTTGAACCGCAACTGTTAATTTTGAGCCGCAACTAAAAATTAAATGACGCATCTGTCTGATTACCAGAAAACCAAAATTCACAGTCACTGTCCAGACAACAGGGTTATACCAGTTCCAGTGGTCTTCACACAAACAGTCTTTGAAACAGAAACCTGAAATGATTGGCTCAATTTTGCATCCTTTAGGTTCATTTGGTCATTACCATAGTTGTCTTCAGTTAGAGTTTACCTTCATCTTAGGGTACATATCAGTTTGCATTAGACTTTTAGAAAGGTCACTTTTACAAACCTTAGGAGTAGTCCACCATCTATACTCTAGAAAGGTCATAGTGTCAACAAAATTTTGTCATTGAACCTAGTCCTATCATCTTATACTTTGTCCTACAGAGAGTCATCCTAGCTCATCAGTCTAGTTAGGAAACTCAACTCACCTTTGATCTACGTCCTACATTGGTTCCTTGACTTAACTAAATTGACACCTTGGTTTGACTTTAGGCAGTTGGTCCCTTCATCTTGGGTTTATAGAATTGATCACTTTAGGGTCTTGCTTAGACTTTGCATCTTTAGAGTCTAGACTAGTGTCATCCTAGGACATTCCTTATTTTGCATAAGAAAATCCCAAAAACATAGACTAGAGTCATACAGTTTCTAGATATAGTCTTGCATTTCCCGCATATTGAGCTTGTCTTACATGGTTGAAACTAGGTCTAAGAGAAGAGAGAGAGAAAACATGTCAAACCCAAGCGAGTTCATCAATCCATTTTCTTCAAGACCTCATAAGACTCTATTAGACAAATTCACCACTAGAAACACTCAAGGACATGTTACCTTGAAGACATAGAGGTGCCGCCAGGATCACAGTTTGCCTCTTTTGTAGATGAGTACCTAGCAAATGATCGTCAACGGTTTTAGGAAAATTGCTAGCTGAAGGTGCTACCTTACCTCCAGGATTTGACATTAGCACCTTACAAACTCAACCTACACAAGGGACACATACCACGACTGTTAGTACTACTATACCTCAGGTCAGCACAACTATGCCATCTAGCACATCTACACAGAGTACAACAGTCCATATGTCCCCATTTGGTATACCTAGCATGACATCGGGATTTAATTTCACTACATGGGAATCATCATCCACTCCCATTGGTCCTCTTATTGGGAGTAAAAGACCTAAAACATCAGCCCATACATCATATGTCGGTGTCACAAGTGCACAATCAACAAACACACCTACTGCTAGCATCATGGGTACCTTACCACAGTCGATGGCCATACCTAGTGCTCAACTCACTAGTACTATACCAAGGACTACACAAACAAGAGGCATTCCCTCCTTCCAATATAGCAATCAAAATCCACTCTTCCAGACTAGCAGTTAGGGTCCGTTTACATCGATTCTGAGTCAGAATCATTTTTCACAGATTGGTAATCAGAATCCGTCCACACAGATTCCAACTCAAAACCAATTCACTTCGATTCCGAATCAAAATCCCTTTTCACAGAGTGGTGCTTAGAATCCATTTACACAGAACCCAGGTCAACACCGATTTATGCAGATACCAGACCAGAATACATTTACCAATATTCCAAATCCAAATCCACCTCAGATGCCAACGTTCAATCAAAACCCTTCACGAGACTTTGGATTTCAGAATACATACATGGGTCCGCATAATCCTCCTAGCACATCTTTGACCCAAGTTGACGTCCTGCAAACACAAATGCACGCATTACAAACGCAAATGGATAACATGTCGGTCTCAACTAAGAAATCATTTTCACCCAAGGACATATGCCCATTCCCTTTTGATAGATCATTGTACATGACACCCTTCCCTCATGGATATGTCATACCGAATCTTCCTAAGTACAATAGCAAACGCAATCCAGTATAACATATCAGGGAATTTTCTTCCATATGCATAGATGTCGCTTATGATCCCACGTATCTTATGAGGCTATTTCCATGAATTCTTGTAGGAGTGGCACTAGAATGGTTTTCGAGCTTAGATTCTGGCATTAGATCTTGGGGCGAACTAGTCGAGAAATTTGTGGAGCAATTCTCCTTCCACATTGACCATGAGATAAATATAGCAACCTTGTGCCACACAGCACAAGACGAAGGTGAAACATTCATTGCTTTCTTCCAGAGATGGAGAACTATTTCTAGTAGATGTCCTGTCGAGATACCCGAAAAACAAAAGGTTACAATGTTTCAAGAAAACCTTCATCCAAAACTCAGGAGTAATTTAAGGGTACATTGTTTTATATCTTTTTCGGAGCTAGTGGAAAAAGGGGTCATAATAGAGAAGGATCTCATTGAAAAGGGTGAAATCAAAATGACA
Source organism: Sequoia sempervirens (assembly GCA_007258455.2). Taxonomy (NCBI): domain Eukaryota; kingdom Viridiplantae; phylum Streptophyta; class Pinopsida; order Cupressales; family Cupressaceae; genus Sequoia; species Sequoia sempervirens. The sequence goes on along the minus strand of VDFB02389393.1, from coordinate 8,116 downwards.
ACATCCAATAGAAACCCAATCGTACAAAACACCCCCACTGACAGAAACATATTCTGGTCTCGCAACAAAAATGTCACCAATGATGGGGTGGTGGAGGCTAAAACATTACAAGCAAGACCCCTCCTCACATTACAAGGACCTCATACTTTTTCCAACATGCTTAATGTTGTCAATCAACCTCCTAACATGGTCTCAAATACTCAACGTCCACAACCAAGGAGATTTCAAAAACGTGAGTTCACTCCCTTAGGGGAACCCATTGAGTCGGTGTTCAAACAACTGTTACAACACAACCTCATACAACTGCAGGAACCAAGACAATATGATCCAGGATAGTTTAAACCAACTTGGTGGGATGACAATGCCTTCTGTGATTATCATAGGACTAAGGGACATAACCTACAAAACTGTCGACAACTGAAGAATATCATACAGGATCTTGTTGACAAGAGAATTATTGAGGTTAGTGGACAAAAACAAAAGACATCCAACACTGATCATCAAGTCTTCTCAGACCCACTACATGACCATGGGAAAGGAACTGTCCCCAGTTTGAGTACTAAGACCAATATGTCCACCAATTATGCGAGTATCAAACATGATTATGATAGTGGCAAAATCATTCATTGCCTTCGCGCCGCTGATCAAAACATCAATACCATTACTATCAATGCTAATCCTGAGTGTGCAGTCAATACTCGTCATACCAAGTTTACTATCCCAGGCCCTCCATCACAGCAAACACCTCAACCTTCCAAGTTACAATATAACCTACTTGATCAGTTGGGGAAGACCCCAGCCCAAATCTCAATCTTGGAATTGTTGCGTATCTCTCCTGAGCATCGGTCTATCCTCGATAAGGCTTTATAGAACACCACGGTCCCTACTAACCTTGATGTCAATCGTTTCCAGGAAATGGTGGGCTACTTGACCAATAATCATCATGCCACGTTCTCTGAACAAGACTATGCCACAGATAAGATGAACCACAATGACCCTTTACATCTAGAAGTCCTTGTCGATGACACCAAGGTTAGACGAGTTTTGGTAGACGGAGGAGCAGGGTTAAATCTATGCACTTTAAAACTAATTAAGGCATTAGGTATCTCAGAAGCATGCGTGGACACCACTAAGAGTATTGTCATTAAGGCTTATGATGATGAAGAACGAAAATCAAAGGGGGTGGTAACACTTCCTATCAGAATTGGTCCTGCGGTAATGGAGACAAAGTTCCAGGTCTTGGATCTCACCCTCCCTTATAACCTTTTGCTAGGTAGACCATGGATTCATGCCATGAAGGTGGTCCCTTCCACATATCATCAGTGTCTTAAATTCCCTTACAATGGCACCAAAATAACTATAGATGGTGATCCCGATCCTTTCCAGTATTGCACCAATCTAAAGGAGATCCCTCAATATCAAGTGCCAGTCAACCAAGAGGCCTCACCGTCTAAACCATCTTCTTATGTTGACCCGTCTACGCTCACTCAAACATATGTTTCACCCTCACTTCCTACCACTCCTAGGGTCGAGATCCAAGACAAGGGTTTTGGAGAGTATTACATGAAGACTTCTTATTGTGTTAGCCATTTGGTTCCTCCTAAGTCATATGGTTTACCTATAGCAGGTAGGGGACAATCTATGATCACTATACATGTTCCCCCCACAACAACTTTCACTAAATGGGGTGAATTAAGCAAAGAGGTTGTAGATACAGAAGATGTCACTTCCTGGCTGTACAAGGAAGATAATCAAGAACCCCTTTTACTTGCTCATATTCCTACAAGTCTATATGGAAAGGGTTTCAAAATCATGCAAAGCAAAGGATATGACGGACAAAGTGGTTTAGGTTTAAACCAAGATGGCAGAGTGGAACCAATATTTGTTTCTCAATGGCCAAAAGGAGTAGGGCTAGGGTTTCAACCAATTTAGATTGGCGTTCCTAGTACTCCATCACCCTTACTTGAGGAAGTACGTGCTTCAGAAGATACCAAGACATCTCACGAACCTATAGACCAACATCATTGTGAGTCCCCCGATTCTAACGATTATGAGTGGGATTCCCTATCCTCTACTTCCTCCATGGACCTTGACAAGTTATTTGGAGAACTCGACTTGCTGTTAAGTTCTTCACCCAATCCTTTAAATTCCTATCCACCAAAGAAAATGACAAAAGAGGAATGGTTTAAACATTACTATTGGGAATCACTTGATCCTACCTCTTGGCAACCTTAGCCATTTGTTTCCGATAGTCAAACCTTGGCATTAGGCCCACCTATTCATCCACCTAGACCCACACCCAAGAGCAAAATGGACTTGGTACAAGACTTTTGTAATCACATGAATAATTCGATCTTTACCTTGACCCCATTAGACTTTGATAACTCTGACGATGACATGCCCTTAGTTTATCCCCAACTCATAGATTGGGATCAACAAGATACACCTGTCTTAGACACTTTTGAGAACGATGAAGCAATTGCTGAGTTCCTGGGATTACGTGAAGGCATACCTCATGGGGATCATAAAGCTGGCTTTACCATTGACTTGGACAATAAAGCATATTTTGGGGAATCTATTCAACCCTCCAGTCGCAAAAATGAGAAAAAGAATAAACAAGATAAAAAGGATGAGTCTCTAGGTGAAAACCAAAAGGCACCTCTTGGCAATGAAAAAGTAAAAAGAAAGGATGCATCTGAAGGTGAAAACCTCTCTGAGGCGCCTAAGGATGGAGGTTTGAACATTCTCCCCATTGCATAGGAAAAGTCACCCATGCTCGTGGAAGAATCAGTAGAAGTCAACATAGGCACAAAAGAGAATCCTTAATTGATTTATTTGGCAGTATCATTGACAACACAAGAGAAATTGGAGTTCCACGATTTCTTTGAACAGAGACAAATAAATTTTGCTTGGTCATATGCTAACATGCCTAGGTTGGATCCTAAACTTGTTCTACATCACTTGCCTTGACAACCAGGTGCCAAACCAGTAAAACAGAAGTTGAGAAAGATGCATCCACAAATTGCTTTATTAGTCAAGGCAGAACTCAAGAAACTCTTAGATGTTGGTTTCATCAGACCTATTGACTATGCAGATTGGATTTCTAATCTTGTACCAGTTACCAAACCAGTTGGGGGCATCCGCATCTACATGGATTCTCAAGATATAACCAGATCAAAATAGCCACTGAAGATCAACCTAAGACAGCCTTAACTTGTCCTTGGGGAACGTATTGCTGGAATGTTATGCCCTTCAGACTCAAGAATGCAAGAGAAACCTATCAACGTGCCATGACTACTATCTTTCATGATCTAGTACACACTTGTATGGAGGATTATGTCGATGACCTTATTGTCAAATCCAAGACAAGAGCAGAACATTTACAGGTTTTAGACAAGGTATTTCAAACGCTGGAGAAGTATAATGTGAGACTCAATCCAAAGAAATGTGTGTTTGGAGTCAAAACAGGAAAACTGTTAGGTTATATCATTTCTAGACGAGGCATTGAAGTAGATCCTGCTAAGGTGAAAGCAATCGTGGACATGCCACCACCCAACAATCTCAGTCAACTAAGGACATTACAGGGAAGGTTGCAATCTATCAGAAGATTTATAGTGCAGCTAGCAGACAAGACACACCCTTTTCAACATCTACTTAAGAAAGGAGTACCCTTTGCATGGACACCTAGGTGTGAAGAGGATTTTCAACTGATTAAAGAATATTTACTTACACCACCTGTCTTAATGCCACCTGTTGAAGGGAGACCATTGATTCTTTATATCACAGCAACCCATTCATCACTCGGAGCATTGCTTGCACAGAATGATGATGAAGGTCATGAACGGGCATTCTATTACATCAGTCGGACTTTGGTTGGTTATGAGCTCAACTATAGTAACATTGAATGTGCTTGTCTTGTAGTAGTATTTGCTACCCAAAAACTGAGGCACTACATGTTAAACCATCAAGCAATGCTGGTTGCTAAAATCAATCCTCTAAAATATCTCCTTAGCAAGGCAGCATTAACAGGGCGACTGGCCAAGTGGGTTATGATACTTAGTGAGTATGATATACAGTATGTAGAAAGAAAGGCTATTAAAGGACAGGTCATTGCTGATCAGTTAGCTGATGCACCCATACAGGAAGATCACCCATTAGTTGTAGACTTTCCTGATGAGTTCATATTCACATTTGACACAAACATAACATGGAAACTGTACTTTGATGGTTCACATACAAATCATGGTTCAGGGGCTGGGATATTGTTTATCACACCACAAGGTGATTCCATCCCTAAGTCATTCAGGATTGCATTTCCATGCACTAACAACATGGCAGAGTATGAAGCTCTAGTGACAGGGTTACGCATGGCGATCAAGTGGAAAATTAAGGTTTTACAGGTTTATGGTGATTCTCAACTAGTAATCAGACAGGTAAATGATGATTATGAGACTAAGGATGAGAAGCTTACTCCATACAAGTGCATGGCAGATAGTTTTAAAGAGTACTTTGACAAAGTCGAATTTCATCAAATACCTCGTGTTTTAAATAGGGCAGCAGACGCCATGGCTACAATTGCATCACTTCTTGACATTCCTAACAACGTGCCTAAGTTTGAGTTCTTGGTAGAACAGCTCTTGATCCCAGCCTACGATATCCTAGATTCTGAGATGGTGTGTGACATCGTTGGTCCCGATTCCCCTTGGTACAAAGAAATTTATGATTACCTTCATGCTGAAGTCATACCCATTGGCCTATCCAATAACCAACGTAGAACATTCCTCCGCAAGTCAGCCAAATATACCATCGTCAGAGACACCCTATATAGACGCGCCTTAGACAATACCTTACTGAGATGTCTTGATTCTACTGAAGCATAAGCAACCTTGCATGGGGTGCATGAGGGTATATGTGGTTCCCATTCTAGCGGTCCTACCTTAGCCAAAAGATTATGAGACTGGGTTATTATTGGCCTGCTATGGAAAATGACTCATATGTCTTTGTATTGAAATGTTGCCAATGCCAAGTTCATGGAGATTTGATACATGCCCCAACACAGAGCTCCTCGGCCCCATCACATCACCATGGCCTTTTTCCCAATGGGGACCTCTAATTTCATAGGTAAAATCCACCCCACATCATCTAATGGACACAAGTTCATTATCACCATCGCGGTACTTTTACTTAAGGGATCAAGCCATTCCCATGACATACATTACCGCGACATAGATTTCTAGATTTTATCCTAAACTATAATATCTCGGTCAAGATGGTGTCCCCAGTCCATAATCACCTATAATGGTCACCATTTAAGAACCAAGAAGTTCGCACTGGTGATGAATTTCATATCCAACATCACTTTTCTGAATTTATACTACTCCACAAGGTAACGTCAAGCAGAGGCATCTAACACCACCATTAGAACTTCAAGAAGATCATTAATGATGTCGGTCATGACTGCATTTACAGCTTAATCTTGCCTTTTATGGGGATTATCGTGACAAGTATCCTCGTATTCTCACCGGTGCTACCCCATATCTTACTGGTTCTTGATCCGGGCTATTTTACCTATTGAGGTCGAGATTCTTCCCTAAGGGTATCCCCGAAGGCCACATTGATGATGAAGAGTACCGGTGCGTCGAGACTCCATGAGCTATATAATTTTAGATGAGTGACTACGGTAAGGTACTCAGACCATCTTCAAGCATACCGCATCACCTTCGGCCGAGCTATAACAGAGGCTTTGAACAGAACTTTGACATTGGTGACCTAGTTTAATGGAGAACCCAAGAATCAAGCAGAAGAGAAAACTAGAAAGTTTGAACCTTAACCGTTAGGACCTATATTGTCACGTAAGCTTTTGGATCAGATACATCAACTCTCTACTCTTGAAGGGGAACCATTGTCCTCACCAATCAATAGTATGCATTTGAAGAATTTCTACGCATAGCTTCTAGGAACCTTTGTCTTAATTAGCAAAAAAAAAAAAAATCAAAAAATCAAAAAATCACAAAAAAAATAGTTATCAAGGTGAAAACCTGGCAAACAGGCATCTTGGTAACACCAAAAAAATTAGATAATCTAGAAAATAGTAAAGACAAATTATTCGTCCAATAGTGAAAACCACTTCGGTGGCACTTTGGATAGGTACCATGGTGAAAACCTAGCAAACAGGCGCCATGTATACTCAACTCTGCTCCTTTGTCTACTATTATTCTAATCTAACTTGTACATAGTCCACTTCCCTGTATATAGTCCATGATCCCTGTACATACTGACTATCCTTGTACATATCTCTTATTTGTCATGTCCATCGCTTGTATATACCATTTATAATAAGTGGTAGTCTTTCCCATAACTTGGAACAATTGACATCAAGAGCATTTCATATCCCCCATTTTATCCAATTCATAATCAATTGGTCTTATACTTGACTGGGGGCAGACACTTGACGTGCGTCATATTGGTTCTTACATTGGCTATGTGGAAGATGAAACACCATGGAAAATCCATGAACATCGCAAAATGACCTGAGAAAACACAAAAACATCAGAAAACTTCAAAAAAAAAATCCAAAAACAGAGTCAGAGTCAGTCGCACTTGTCAGTTTTTGTCGTTTGTCGAACTACATTGCCTCTACGACTGGACGTAGGCAAGGCCATCTGCCGATGTGCCCCCGAGGCATTAGGTCAGTCCGTTTAGGTTGGTTTGTATAAATTCATGGGTCAATCCATCTGTCTATATGACAAGGTCATTAGTTGTGTCGAACTATGTTGCCTCTGCGACTGGACGTAGGCAAGGCCATCTGCCGATGTGCCCCCGAGGCATTAGGTCAGTCTGTCTAGGTTTGTCTCTATACAAGTCCTGAGTCAATCCACATGTCTATATGGCAAGGTCATTGGTTGTGTCGAACTACGAGGTCTCTGCGTGTACAACGTAGGCAAGGCCATCAATCGATGAGCCCCCGAGGCCACACTAGGTCAGTCCATTAGGGTTCATCGCATTCACTTTCACACACATCTTTTATTTTTGTAGTCAGTCTTGTCGGTCAATTTAAGTCAAACTACAAGGTCTCTGCATGTACAACGTAGGCAAGGCCATCAATCGATGAGCCCCTGAGGCCGCACTAGGTCAGTCCTTTAGGGTTTTGTCGTCACGCGCAGTCAATTTTCAACACGTCATATCAAGTCATGCATCAATCTGGTGAACAAGTCAGCAATGTCTCTGAGTCAAATCAAACACCTTGCCAAACAAAACAATCCAAATGGATCAACCAACAGTCTGCTACAGGATGTGTCCTTCTTGGCAACAGACGTTATCAAAACAATCAACCTATGTCTTATTCAGGATGAGTCCTTCCTGCGTAATTGACAAGGTCAAAACAATCAAACGTAGCCTTACACAGGTTATCACATCAACGGCATCTAACTCAACGTCTTATACGATACATGACTTTCTGAAACCAGGCTTTGTCATGCCTTATACAGATAGTCATATCATCGAAACCAGACTCACAGTCTTATCCGGTATGTGTATCTCCTGCAATCAGGCTCTATCAATTGGTCCCTTTATCAATCAAACAAATCAAACAAACAAATCATGTTTTGGAAAATATTTTACTGGCTTTTTGACTCTGTGGCTTATTTATCTTATCATTTATCTTGAATTGATGACTGGGATTCATGTTACTAGCTTTCTCAAGGATGTCCCATGAAGGATTTAGAGAAGCAACAATGTATCAGAATTCTATTTTCTTTGACTATTGTCTGTTGACTGTCTTTTCAATTTGATTTTGAGTCATGTTACTAGTTTCCTCAAGGATGTCCCATGAAGGATTAGAGGAGCAATGACGCATCATGACCCGCCTTTTTACTTTGTTTGTCAGTCTGTGGTTTGTCTTGACAAGACAAAGCAACTTGTGCCCTTAGTATGAGTTAATGATAATCCTTGTCTGCGACTATCTGTTATTAGCAAGTGGATGACCTTGCACACCTTGATCTATGTCATATCATGGTGTTTTTCTCCATTTGTATTAGTCCCGCCCAATGATGATAAAGTGCAATACCTTTGTGATATAGCAAACTATCGAAGATTGCTAATACTAACATCTATCTTC
>VDFB02389392.1:0-80548 GCA_007258455.2 Sequoia sempervirens | reverse complement strand
AATCTAGAACCATTCCGAAACAAAAAGAACATTCTTCTAACATAGATCAATCTGTTAAAAACTATAGCCAACAAAACAAGGTTCTGATAAACTTTGTTTGAAAACCAGATAATCTAAAGTCTAGAGTAATGAAAGATTGTTTAAAAATCACCCATCAGCAAATACCCATACCATGACACATTCAACTACATCACTAAGGATTCTAACTGAAATTCATCTTCCAAAACAGTGTTCCTTGTTGAGCTTTTTCATTTCAGCTCTTTAAGAACTTGTTATCTCAAACCTTGGATCTGGTTTCCACCATAAACACTTATGCTCCCTTTGCAACCAAAAATCACAAACCAAGAAAAGGTGTTCCCCTTTTCTCAGAATAAACTGGTTAATGGTCACAAAGGGAAAACTAAATTGGTGATCAAATAAAAAGCCAACCCTCATCAGAAATAAAAAGCATCTTCAAATTGAATTAAACTTCACAAGGAATCAATAATGTAAGCAACAACTCAGAAGATCAAGATTCACATCATTGCCAAAAATAAAAAGCATCCTCAACTTACATCAAAAGCATCTTGTACTTGTTATTTTAAACTTACAACCTCATCAGAAATAAAAAAGCATCTTCAAATTGAATTAAACTTCACAAGGAATCAATAATGTAACCAACAACTCAGAAGATCAAGATTCACATCATTGCCAAAAATAAAAAGCATCTTCAACTTACATCAAAAGCATCTTGTACTTGTTATTTTAAACTTACAACCTCATCAGAAATAAAAAGCATCTTCAAATTGAATTAAACTTCACAAGGAATCAATAATGTAACCAACAACTCAGAAGATCAAGATTCACATCATTGCCAAAACCCTCACTGGATGTGATCCAAAGTTTTTATGTTATCATGCTAAACATCTTTGTAAACCTTTCCATCTCCATTCTACAAGTGCAAGCCATGTTTGTTTCCTGAAAACAAGATCATTGCAAAACTCTCAATCCAGCAAGGATTAAAACAAATGGTCCACTCCTCTTGCTGATCTCATAAGCTGACCAAGTTTTGATACCAAATGTTAGGAAATAAGAAACAATTTCCACATTATTCCTATGAGGAGAGTGTTACAAGTTTTTAGATCTAACAAAATTTGAACAGCGTAAAAGCTTGGAAATAAGACTTAGAAAAAGAACTAGAATAGATAATGAAAGAGAAGAAATAGAAGCAAATTCCATAAGATTAGAGGCAAATGCATCTTGGGAAAACCCTCTCAAGTTAAAATCCCAACTAATAAAGCACCACATTAATTATATTAACATTAAAACATATTTATAATACAATGAACAATCAAGAAGCATCTTATTGCTCTAGAAACCTGTCACAAACACAGGAAACCATATATCCATTAACATACTGCTTAGTCACAACATAGAGCAATAAGAGATCAACACTTTTCAATTCCAAAACATTTTAGCACCATAATCATGCATCCACCTCCTACACAATACCTCTATCAATGTGCATTCTTATATAGATCAAGCAAGGCACAAAATCACCAACTGATATTATAAAACCATATAAGAGTTTCAAGAATCTTTGTAGAAGGTTATTCACTCTTTCCGCCGAACATGATGTCCTTTTTTAGATAGGACAAAGTAGCCCCACAAAAGGACAAAACATGATGAGCATGGTCTTCTATAACTCCGCAAGGTGACAAAGACCAAATCCAAGCACCAATGATAACTTTAAGAAAACCCCCTGAATAAAGATATAAAATCTTGGGGAATCTTTCATTTTTTTTTTTGGAAAAAAATCTTAATTTCTATTGATGAATCTTTCCTTTTTTGAAAAAAATATTAATTTTATTGGTGATTTTTTTAAATCACTAGAAATTTGTACAAAATTTTGGCGAATATTGACAAAAAGTAGATATATGCAGTAATGACCATCGTGAATTCTTCCTTTCAAAAAAAATTAAATTCCTATGGAAAAGTAAGGGCCTTAGGGTGGTAGTGATTCTCTAGTTTAAGGTGTAGTGCTTGTGTCTATAATTCCTTAATTACTTAATGTTTTAAATCAAACATTGAATATTTAAAATTAACCCTAGATTATTTTTTGCCACCGTTGATTTTATTTATAATCTAATGGTTTGGGTTTTATTTCAAGTACATGGGCATTGGAGCTTTGCAAATATATTTTGGCCCATGGAATTTAACCTTGGCCATTAGATTATAAATCTTCAATGACCCAAATAAAGTCGTGGGCTTGATGGGAATTATAACTCCAAGAGCACATTTTAACCCATGGAATACAACCCCAACCATTAGATCATAGATAAAATCAATGGTGGTGATTAAAAATTTGTGATATGGTCTTGAAGTAACCAATAATTATATTGGTGAATTAATCTTATTTTTTACTATAACTCATAAAATTTAGGTGAATCTGATCTAATTAGGTATTGAATGTTGTGGCAAATTTTTGAGTTTAAAATTTTAATAAAATAAATGTTTTGGCAATTTAACTATGACTAAAATAAAATGTTATAAAAATGTGGCGATCAGGTCATCTTGCAGCTTGTACTATTATCCAAATTTTGAATCCCCAATTTCATGTATTAGCCAATTGGCGAATATTAGCCACTAAAAAAATCACTACCAAGCACCCCATTTGGTAGATATCAACATGTAACCTCCACAACAATTGTCTTACATGTAACCCTTGCCGTAGATTTCTCTTACATGATGTATACATGCAAATGTCAAGGATGCCTTACAATGTAACCTCCCACATTATGCCTCTTATAACCAATACCAAGTGTCTTGGAGAATATTTCATTCCGAAATTGCCTCCAACTATCACATGGGCACCCTATCCCATAATGTTTGGAGACATGCACTTAGAATAATATTTACAGCATTATAATTCTTGTTGGGATCACAATATTTCTCTACTAAGATCCACAAGGTAAATAACACATATAATCCTAACAATGTCTTCTCTTATCTATTAATATTTGCACTTTCAAACCTAGATAAACCTTTGTCTAAAAACTAATAGAAATAAAAAATGTGCCTTCAATTGGAATGGTAATTGTTATTAATGAGTTACCTAATCAATTCTTCCTAAAACTAAAAACTATGTGCACAACTTTCTTTTTCAAAGTTGATTTTATTTGTTCAAAAGAGGAGCTATTGTCATTGTAATATTATGCAGTTACCTTCATAGCACGTAAACAACCATCTTATCTTTTATTCCAGCCTATGTTGGGTTGAATCTAATCTTATCTAATCAAAAAAATAGTTAGAGGGTACAAGAGGACAATATTTTGGGGAGATCCTATGGTGTGATGGTGGGGCTTCTTGCTTGTAGTGCCATCAACTAAGGTTGAAACCTCGTGGGGTCACTCTCTATTGCATCAATAATTGAGATTGTTTACCCTCCATAAAAGGAGAATGAGATGACGATGGGCGTAGTGAAGCAAGGAGCGCAACAAAACACAAAGAAAACCCTAAGCTCCTTTGCTGACATCGACGATGGTGAGGGCGACTCCGGCGATAGTGAGGGTGACTTCGTCAATAGTGAGGGCATTGGTGTTGCGTTGGAGATGATCCCAGGTGATCGCACCCTCTCCCCTAAGGTGGCGGTGATGGACTTTGGCTGTGCTCGCACCAGTGTTGGTGGCATTCCTGTGGCTATTGTTGGCACAAATCCTTTTGTGGCTGAGGGTTTTGAGAATGCTTTTACTAAGGAAATGGCTAGTGAGGAGGTGGATGTTTGGTGGGGGGAGGAAGAAGATTTTCCTTCTTCCCGTCTACCATTGATTTCTCGTCTTGTGATGGGGATGTTCCAAGTGAAGAGGATGAGTTTCTCATGAATATCCTTTTGGATGTTCATTTTAAGGCGAATAAGCTTGTTGAGGTGCCTTTGGTTGAGGTCATTGATGGTGCATAGTTTTTGAGTCTGAGAAAAGAGGTTTAATTACTATATTGGGCATTATGGCTGATTTATATCCTAGATTTATCTTGGTCTTATTATGGTCCTATGTATTAAGTTTTAATAATGTCAATTATAAAGTTAAATTAAAATATTAACTTTATGCGTTATTAATATATTTTAAAGGACTTTATAAAAAGGGGATATAAGTGGTATTTAAAAGAATATTTTATAATATAAGTTAAGCGCCCAATTTGAAAAGGAGATATAAGGTGGGAATTTAAATAAAATAAAAAATATTTCAAAACGCCAAATAGGGCGTGGGAGTTTGGGAAAATTTAAAAGCCCTTTGAGAGCTCATTTGCACATTCATCTTGGAGAAGAAATTTGATAAGGGTTTTGCAGGTAGACTGGAGAGTCTGAAAATCTCAGCTTCACTAAGGACGAAAGCCCTCGTGAGAAACAGCACGCTACATGAGTGAAAGATCTCTCAAGGCTGCTAGCTAACAACTTCTTTCAGGGCTTGTGCGTGTGCTTCAAAGATTGTTTGATTGATTGTTCGTTTGAGGAAATTGGTGAAGTTTCCTTTGGAAACCAATTTCAGGAGTTTGGTAAATTTTAGAATATCAAATATCGGGCTTGAATATAATATCATTATTTCTCTATATCCGCTGTACAGTTCTCTATTTCAGGTTGCAAGCAAATTTGTATTTGGGATTGTTATTTAATGTTGGTTTCTATTTCCTCATTGTTAGTTGATTATGACTACCACAGTTGGACACCTTGTAGCAGATGATTATTGATAAATAGGGGGATGTTATTAGAGCTGACGTGGGGATAATTCTGAAGGCTATCGTGACAGTTTGTTTGGGCAGCGCTAGGTGATTTTAATGAATGATGATCCTTGATTAGCCTCTGATTATATTTGGTTGACCGCAGCTTGAAAGAACCAATGATATTAAGCTCAGTTTGATAAAGACATTCGCTCTTCCATAGGTCAGCGATTGGGATTTGACGTCCCTTTGAAGGGAAATGTGGGAGCATAGTATAGGCACACCTTTTTCAACTAGTGTTTCCTGGGTGCCACTTTCATTCTACCAGCCTAGATGTAATTGGGTAAGGAAGACGTGAGCTTCCAGGACTCTCTTATTCGTGAGCTGCGGGTCTCTGTTCTCAGCTGTGTAAGAGTGGGTTTATGGTGGTGGTGAGGTGAAGAGGCCCTGTGTGGGTCTATGCTTTTCCATAAGGAGCTATTGGCTTGGAAGGCCCTACTGCTTAGTATATGCAAAGAACAGGGTACCAAGGTTGGTGAACTGTGAATTACATTCCTCAGGTCAGAAAGTATACTTGTTATGATCTGATTATTAATTATGGAGTATTTATTATTTAATTCAGAAAATGTGATGATTTTTTGAGCAAATCTTGTATGCAACAAATTGTGAAGATATATATATATATATATCCTTTTTAGACGTAGATGCTGGATATAATGTCTATGTTCATCCCATGTACGTAATTGAGCGATATCGTTGTAGGGAAAAGAGGTATAATTATCATGTTGATGTGTTGAATTATTAGCAATGCATTTATCTATACATGATAAAATATGAATTATGCTTTATAAAATTTGTATACAAATCTTTATCATTTTGGAGGAAGTAGCAGAGAAGCTTTTTCAGAACAGCTTGCAAACAAATTGTTTGACAAAATGTTTCATATGTCAAATTGAGACAATCGGAAAGATATTGCTATTTTCCAATCTAGTTTGGGGTGGGACATTACAGTGGTACTAGAGCCCAAGTTCCTGCCATCCTGTTGGGTGATATAGTTTAAAAAAATTCAAAGTATGACAATGGGTTTCAGCAGGGTTTCTTTCTGAGTTTAGTTGGAACCTTGAAACTTGGAAAAATGGGTTTGGTAAAGTACATTAGAAGAATGATGAAAGAAAAATCAGAAGTTACCCTTGAAGACTTGGGTTAGAGTAGGAAGAAGAAGTTCTTGTTTGTGACTTGTAGCCTACAGGTGATCATGGGGAAGATAAAAATCAGTCATCTATTACAGCCACATTGGAGGAGCAATCTCCATTTGGAGGTGCAATTATCAGTCAGGGGAAAGATGTTGCAGCAGGTGATGAAAACAGATTTCAGTATGATACACCTTATGGTTTAGCACCTAATGATGGGCATATCGCAAGCAGATACGTTGGAGCTTTCAAACTAGCTGGTGATGACGGTTCAACATTTAATTTCAGAGATGATTTTATAGGGGGTGTTTGGGTTGATCCTAAAGCCAAGCCTATGGAGGGGAGTGACTGTCATGATGCCCGTACGTGGAGTTGGAGAATGATTTATTCACAAAAGGCATCGGTCATGAGGAATAGAGTGATCACATTTCCCTTGAACAGAGCAAACAACATTTTAGCACTTGGGATCCGTGTGTGATGGTCCCTACATATGACATGGATCCTTCCTGGGATGGATCTACTTTTGACCATATTGTAGTTCGTACTTCATCTACATAGTTGAGCATGAGGGATGTCATTGATGGCATGGATGGTATGGTTATGAACTTTGATAACAAATCTGATTTTGTATTGCATGATCTACTTTTGACCATACTGTAGTTCCTACTTCATCTACACAGTTGAGCATGAGGGACGTCATTGATGGAATGGATGGTATGGTTATAAACTTTGATAACAAATCTGATTTTGTATTATGTTGTACCCAAAATAAATTTTTGCTTCAAAGAGACATTTTTGTTAAAATGATGTAAATCATGTAAAAATGTCGTGAAAAGTTTGTTTTAGGTCAAACCAAACAATAGGCTTTTTGTGGGTTTGTGTCAAAGAACATATGTGCAAAATTCTGAAAATTTGAAAATTAGGGTTTTGTGGCCCTATTTTTAGGGAAACCCTTGAAAATAGGACCTTGCCAGAATTCATTGAAAATGACTTTGATAGGATGAATTGACTTCATGATCACACTGGTCAAGTCAAAATCACCAAAAAGTTAGTTTTACTCTGGTGGGTCTATTTTCATTTTTCGGGATGAAAGTTAGGAGCTCTGCAGCCATTAATGGTAGATTGGCCAATACTAGGTGTTGAAAGCTAAGCTTCAAAAGCTTCAACAAAGAAACCATGGCGGAAATACTCCAAAAAGATGCTATCTCACGGAGGGGATTCTTAAAATTGAAAAATGCCAAAAATTGGCTAACTCTGGAAAAAGCAATGCCTTGCTACCAAGGAAGATAGGCAGTCAACATGAACAAAAGGGCCCCTGCTGGCCAGGGGCGCCCTTGAATTGGATGATCCTGATGTGACTTTTGAGAAAACTCGTCTTTAGATGATCTCTTCAGCATCAACTCAGCCTTGTAATGAACCTGTCAGTCTGCCTACGAGACACATCAAATGACAACAACGGTTGATCGTCAGAGCATGCAAAATCAGTGGAAAATCAATGCATAACAAGGCAAAAGCGCCCTGCTGGCCAAGGGCGCCCTTTAAACTAAGCCACCTAATGAAGTTTTCAACTGCTGCTTTCTACAAGGCATTTGCTTAGCTCTCTATCAGCTTCACGATCAATCCAGCTGCGCATCCAAAGGACCTGTCAAGCAATCAGAGACGAAGATCAAGCAGAAAGAACTTGAAAGCAAAGGAAGAATAAAAAACATGAAGAAATGGCTAAGTGTAAAGGAAAAGCGCCCTTACTGGAGATAGGCGCCCATCTTTCTGGGCAGTTAGATGTAGTTTGAAAGCTTAGAGACCTCCAGGATGACCTCCTTTGTTTTGTTCAATCTCAACAATGACATCATCAACGAAGACAATAGACAAATCAAACACTTGACGACAGGGATCAAGCTAGGGAAGTTCGTGAAAGTTTGCATCATGAAAATAACTAGTCAAAAGATCAAAGGCGCCCCTGTAGGCTAGGGGCGCCCATGCTTTTGAAGGACTTAAACTAACTTTCATGATCTGTGAAACCAGTCATCCTTTCCAGGACTGAACTGGTTATCCATTCCATGTTTCAACGAGATCACCAGACTCATCAGTCAATAGTGATCCCAGATCATAGCACGGAGGGTCAAAATGGTACAATTGAAGAACACTCAAGAAAATTGACTAAGTCTGGTGAAAAAGCGCCCTTGTTGAGGAAAGGCGCCCTTGAATTGAAGACATTAGATTTAGTTTTTGAGCTTTGTAGCTCCTAGACACACTTAATCAGAGTTGTCCTATCTCAGCAATGGATCTATCAACAACAGCTCAAGATCAACAGAGCAACCAGAAACAAAGATCCAACAGAGGCACTTCACCATGACTTCAGCATAAAAAGTGTTCAACTTCAAAAAGGATGCCTAAAAGGTCAAAGCCAGATCTGTTGACTTGAGTTAGTTATTTTGGAGGCTTCGCATGTCTAAAACGTCCCACAATCAGTGGAAATCACTCTCGGGAACTCTAGATCAGGCAGAAAAACTCTTCCATCATGAGTTGGCGTCCAAACTTGATTGCTTCCACATCAATCACTATGTATCAAGCTTGGACATCATTATTCATTGTTTGTCTTTGTAGGTTGGAGCTCAAGAACAGTCATTTTCTCTCCAAGACGTCTTTTGAAGATCTAACAAAGGGGTTTTCATCATTCTTCATATTTTTGAAGATCAGTTGCACAGAGGGACAAGTTATCAGAGGTTGCATCAAAAGGCACAATTTTTCTAGAAAGACAGTTGAATAACTTCCAATCTTCTTCTTGTCTTTTTCCTCTCTTCTTGTCTTAAAAATCTTGCATGTCACAGAAAACAACAGACAATCACAGATCTGGCCAACTGGGTATGATCAGCACAGTTTTTCAGCAAAACCCATCTCTTGAATTTTTCCAGAAACAACGAACTTGCTGCCCCTATTTTTAGGGATTTTTCCGGAAAAGTCCAGATTTGAAAATCGAACGAACTGTGTTTGTTCAACATTGAAGCATGAACAAAACCCATGTGTCAAATTTTTTCCAAAAAAAAAAACTTCTCGAAGGGTGGCTATTTTTAGGGGTTTTCAGAAGTTGTTTGAACATATCCGTGTTTACAGTCAACAGTCAAGTTTTTCAGAACATAGTACTCTCAAGTTGAAATCAAGACCAAAATGGTCCTACTTCACGACTTTTTTAAAACACTTGACATGGACACGCATCAAGTGAAGCCCGTAGTCAAGATGGACGCCTTGGAAGGCGTAAATGACATCATCATTCGATGGATAGCCAAATGCGAAAGGTAGTCATTCCAAACACAAAGTCGCCACCGGTTACTACCACACTACCTTCCATATTCCATGTCAACAAGGCTTGGATGATGCAACTGCCAAGTGTATAGAATATCAATAGCAGCTTGCGAATGGTGAAGAGATGCTGAAACGCCACATCATCATCCTAAGGAGCATTAATCACCCAGAGGAAGAAGAAGTCAACAACTGGATATAACTATTGACTGGAGGTGTTGAGGTGTAAAGCACCCACCTAGGATGTCTTGCCCTTCAAAATAGCATTAATGTCGACAAAAGTTAACTGATGCCTCATTCGAAGTTAATTCCTTGTCCCATTGATCATGCATGTCAGATCCCACCAATTATGGATGTCTATCTCAGATCTCCACTAATTGTGGATCTCTATTTTGGAGACACATTTTGTAATTTAAGTTCACTTTTAGTTTAGTTTCAGTTAACTGAAGTAGGCTTCCAGTTGACTGTTTGTTTAGTTTTAGTTAACTGAAGTAGTTTTCCAGTTAATTGCTTGCTCACCTAGTTTTAGGTATAGGAATAAATCTTGCTGATTGATTGGCAAGAATTGATTGTTAACTCAAGGAGACTTTAGGGTTGCCTACTCCTTTGAGTTCTATAAATAAGAGCCTTTGCTCCTTTTTTTTGTTAACCTTTCTTTACTATGCAAAATTGCTGCGCCATTGTTACCAACAAGTTTGAAAGTGCATATTTATTCACTCTTGGATGAGAGTTAATTGGTTTGATGAGCAATTGTGTATGATTTCGTACCTTTACATGTCCCAATTCTTTGTAATTCTTTGAGAAAAGCTTGAAGAAGGAAATGAAAAGGCACATGTGGTTTGATCTAAAGATTTGAGTCCTTTCAAAAATGTCTTGTTTTTATAACTTCTTGTTTCAATCTCCTCCTTGGATAGGGGTTCCTCCTCCTTGGATATTTTGTTGTTGACAGTTATCGTTTGATGTCATGTAATGAATTGTCTTTCAGCCTACACTTTGGATAGGTGTCATCACCTCCTCGGGAATCCTATTAGCCAGGCCATCGTAATTTGTTTTTTCTAGTGAGTTGTTTCCCAGCCTATATCTTAGACAGGGGTTCCTCCTCCTTGGCAAGTCTGAGATCCATCTTATCGTAAAGAGTGATTGCTTGCATAAAGCCTTATTCTAGCGTAGATCTGAGAATTTAGAGCCTCAGACTCATTCTAGTGAGACAGTCGGCCCAAGTAATCCAACCATCCATTCCTGCTCCTATGCCCTCATGCTCTGTTTATCTTGAGCAGATAGGATATTTTAAGAGCTAGTTTAGTTGTAGTTAAGATCTTCAAAAACCAGAGAATACCTTAGCTGCAAGGCATTGTGTTTATGCACCCTTGTGTCCTGCCGCTGAGTAAAAAAGATAGGAACCTTAGTTTATTGTACTTTTTATGCAAAACATCAGCAAAGAGGGATCTTCCTCTCTATAATTCGAAGAGCAATTACTAAAACACTTGCAATAGTTGTCCGTTTCCAATAATCATTCCAGAGGTGCTAATTGAAACGCCAACATATTGCATGATAACAAATCGGAAAATTTGAACGAGGTTGATAGGTCTCAGGAGCCCTGTCATTTGGTAGGATAGTTGAAGGTAAGTGAAGACCAGATTAGTGCAGCCGTTATTGATGACACCTTGGTAGTACTTTTTATGCAAAACATTAGCAAAGAGGGATCTTCCTCTCTATAATTCGAAGAGCAGTTACTAAAACACTTGCAATAGCTGTCCGTTTCCAATAAGCACTCCAAAGGTGCTAATTGAAATGCCAACATATTGCATGATAACAAATTAAAAAATTTGAACGAGGTTGATAGGTCTCAGGAGTCCTATCATTTGGTAGGACAGTTGAAGGTAAGTGAAGACCAGATTAGTGCAACCATTATTGATGACACCTTGAAGTTGATGGCAAAATGTTGTTGGAGGTCTTTAGGGTCACATACAGACCTTAATGGAGAACTTTCCCTTTTAGATTCACAAGCACTTAGAGAAGCATCACTGCTAATGAAGTCAAATTACCAACAACTACTCTCCAATAGACATCACCTTCTCATGCTTTGTGAGATCTATTTTGATGTGCTGAAAGGGAAAGAGGAGGAAGTGGATAAGCTTACTGATGAGCTTAAGGTTACTAAGGTTTCCTTGAAGAGCACTCAAAAGGCCCTTCAAGAATCAGAGATTCAGATTGATGAGCTTTGTGAGGAATTGAGCTTGGCTCAATCATCATCATCCACAACAGAAATCCAGTCTTCTGTAAGAACTTGTCTTCTCTCGACTACGGGGGCTGATCGTTTTGTTTTGATGTTTTGCAATTTCTTTGTATTTTCAAGGGTTTTATGCTTTTTGTTTGATTTTTTGAATGTAAAGATATGAAAGCCAAACATAAAGAAATATGCAAACTGAAAACAACTACTGCTGCAATGATAGAAGTACTTTTCTATTTATTAAATCAAGCCTTCAGATACATTAACATACCCGAATTGGGAATTATTGATGGCTGTCTTGAACTTGCTGCTAAAAAGCACTTCACAAAGAAATTTGATTCAGCCTTGATATGAAATATTTCACCTCGAATTTGATGCAGATGTCTTCTACTAAGCAAGGTGCCTCTCCTCAATTTTTATTGGAATTTTTAATAGCCTCCACAGTTGAAATCGCCCTTATACTCAAATCGCCCTTGCTGCTGCAAAAAGGGTTGCTAAAAAGCAAGCCGTCCTTCCCTTGAATAATGATCCAACAATCACGAGAATCTACTGAAAGCTACTACTTGAAACTCTGAAAAAATATGATACGTGATTGCACACAAAACCTTTGATTTTCTCCACCATTTTGCTCAAATAGAACCTCTGTATGAAGCTCTCCCAAATGCTAAATTCAATGGATATTTCACCACCTCAAATGGCTGCAACACTGAAGAGTTTATCGTTCTCCAATGGCTTGAAAGACAGAAACCCTTGGCTTCCTCTTTGTAGGAGACCAGGTGTCTCTCAACCCCAAACCTTAACTGCAAATACTGATTTTTGATAGTTTTGTGTTTTTTTGTGTTTTTGATGGGTTTTTGCAATAAACAGGAAAGCTGCGATTTTGCTCTAAAAATGCTTAAAAATCATAATAAATCTAAAGACAATAAATATGCTTTGATACTGCTCAGAAGATGTAGGCGCATATCTTTATTAAGTTTCCAGAGCACATACAATATATAAAATGAACATATGAAGGAAATACAACTTTATTTCAATGGAACCTGATTTTCTTGCAGCCACCAGAAGATAGGTAAGAAATGTACGGCCCAAGACAGAAAGCAAACTCCAGACTCCAGATCCCACGCCCCAAGCTTCAGAATACATAGGCGTCCATATTGCAACAGGCAGAAGACCTTAGATGAAGGCGTATCCTCTAGATGAAGAAGTACGGCCCTAGCTGGTACAAGAAAGTACGGCCAACCAGCAACATTCAATATGGTACGGCTTTAATAAGGAAGTGCCAGATCTCTGTGTAACAATCTCAAATGATGCGCCACCAATAACTGATGAATAACCATTGATAAAATCTTCCTGAATCAATCAATAAACTCAACTGCAACTTCTGTGTGAAGTCACCAAGTAGACAATCTTCAACTGGTATTGCACAGCCTCAGTATGCCAGATCTTGAAGAGGTATCGTTTTTCAAAATCAATCGTCTGCTGAAACCCTAGGTTTTGCAATCTTCAATGCTCAGAGCAAAAAGAAGACAAATTGAATAATCATAACATAAGAGTTCGATTTGTCTTGGCAGTCAATATATACCCCTCTTGAGAAATTCGACCAAACCCTTCCTTTTAATAATCATTTAAATAAATGATTTAATTTGCCTGTTTGGACTTAGGAAAAATATTTAATAATTGGCGCCTTCTTCATTAATGAATAAATACTTATTCATTATATTAATTATGCCATTTTATTATAAAGTATTAGAATACTTTATAATACGCCTTAATCATAATATTTAAATACATTAATAAAGTGACTTTATAATATAAAGTCAATATTAATTATTTAATAAATCATTAAATACTCCGTTATTTTTCCATCTGACCAACAAATTGATGCACTGGGTCGAATCTGAGCTGACCAGCTGAACCAGGTGCCCTGCTAAAAGTAGCAGCTTCCGTCTGCCTGACTTACTAAAAATAGTAAGTATTGAAAAACCTCTCAGAACGACTCTGCGAAGGCCCAACCTGAATCAACTGAAAGAATGAAGCTCCTGAACACCGGGTAACTGCCTCAATTGATCCTCTACACACATCTGTCAGCCTACGAGGATCGAAATAATAGGCTAACCACATATCTAGCTGCGCTGACTAGGAAGCGGACATCACAGTCCGCCCTCCCTGAAATTGCTTGCCCTCAAGCAATCTCAACTCTGGATGCTGTAAAATCTCCTCTGACTCCCACGTAGCATCCTCAACTGGCAAATCTCTCCACTTGATTAGATATTCCCTGATCACCCGCCTCTGAAGGTGTCTCTCTCTCATCTCGAGGATGGCCTCAGGTACTAGTATCAGTTTCCCTTCATCATCAATGGGTGGCAGAACTGGAGAGGGTATCACATGCTGACCCAATGCCTTCTTCAGGCGAGAAACGTGAAACATGTTGTGAACCCTGCTATCTGCTGGTAAGTCCAACTCATAAGCAACCTCGCCCACTCGTCTGACAACACGAAATGGACCATAGTAACGAGACTTCAGCTTCTCTGCACCAGTCTTCCGTAGAGTAGATTGACGATACGGCTGCAACATAAGATACACCATATCATCCACATCAAAGGAACGCTCAACCCTCTTCTGATCAACATATTGCTTTTGCTGATTCTGTGCCCGTTGGATGTTGTCTCTGAGAGACCTCAAAATGTCCTACTGACTCTGCAACATATCTCCTGCACTCGGCACTCTGCTATCACTCAATATCAAATTCAAAAGGTTGGGCGCCTCGTACCCGTACAATGCCATGAAGGGCATCATCTGTATCGTCATGTGGTGAGTAGAGTTATAACAATACTCACAGAGGTATATCCACCTCACCCAAGCTCTCTGCTGTCTAGCTATGTAATTGCGGAAATAACCTTCCGCCCACTTATTGACAATTTCTGTCTGCCCATTTGTCTGCGGATGGTAGCTGGTACTCGGTGTCAGTTCGGTCCCATTGAGCTTGAACAACTCCTGCCAAAAGTTGCTCATGAACCGACTGCCTCTATCGCTGACTATCGTTTGAGGCAACCCATGTAACCGGAATACCTCTCTGAAGAAGAGCTCTCCAGTCTGCGATGCTGTGAATGTAGTAGTAATCAGGAAAAAGTGTGCATATTTAGTCAACCGATCAACCACTACGTAGATGCAATCTTTACCTTGGGCTTTCGGCAAACCCATGATAAAGTCCATCGATAAACACTCCCACTTCCTGTCAGGTATCGGGAGTGGCTGAAGCAATCCAGCAGGAAATGTGTGTTCCTGCTTGTTCTGCTGGCAAATAGAACACTCTCGAACATACTGTAGAACATTAGTTTTCAGCCCTTTCCAAGTAAACCGCTCCCTAACCAGCTTATATGTTTTGAAGTAGCCGGGATGGCCCGCCATAGGAAGATCGTGAAAGGCTCTCAAAACTGTAGCTCTCAACTCCGAACCAGGTACCAGAAAAATCCGCCCTTTGTAAATGATCAAGTCATCTACAATGGTGTACCTACTATCCTGCTCTGTTCTGTCCACAATGCTAGAAGCCCATGGGTTCTTAGCATACTCTGCAATAATCCGATGCCTCCAATCCTCTGAGATCTGTGCCATGGCATTCAACTGAGGTCTACGAGACAAGGCGTCAGCTACAACATTTTGCTTCCCCTTAATGAAGGTGATGTCAAAGTCATACGACTGCAGTTTGCTGACCCATTTTTGCTGCCTCTCATTCAGGTCTTGCTGTCCAAGGAAGTGTTTCAAGCTATTGTGGTCTGTACGAACACTAAATTTGCTGCCTACCAAGTATTGCCTGAACTTAGCCAAAGCATGCATAATGGCTAACATCTCCTTGTCGTAAATGCTGTAAAACCTCTCAAGACCCCTAAGCTTCCTGCTCTCAAAAGCAATAGGGTGTCTCTCCTGCATCAAAACGGCACCAATGCCCTTTCCTGAAGCATCGCAAAATAAATCAAATGACTTCGTAAAGTCAAGCAATGCTAGCACTGGACATGAAGTCATGATCACCTTAAACCTGTCAAAGCACTCCTGCGCCTGTGGTGACCAAGTAAAAGCCCCTTTCTTTGTCAAATTAGTAAGGGGTGTGGCATGACGTGAGAACCCACTAACGAATCTCCTGTAGAAAGCACACAACCCAATGAATCCTCTGAGCTGCGTAAGGTTCTCAGGTACCGGCCACTCAACTATAGCTCGGACCTTCTCAGGGTCTATACTCACTCCCTTGGCACCGATGATGTGCCCCAGATACAACAACTCCTCCATACCTAGCTCACACTTGGATTCCTTGGCATAGAAGGACTCATCAGCCAAGATACCCAAAACTGCGTCTAAGTGAGCTAAATGCTCTTCCCATGACCTGCTATATACCAGAATTTCGTCGAAGAAGACCAATACAAATCTCCGCAGCTGGGAACTGAAGACCTTGTTCATGGTGGCCTGAAAGGTGGCAGGTGCATTGGTTAGACCGAAAGGCATAACCAAGAACTCGAAGTGACCACAATGGCACCTAAAAGCGGTTTTCTCGATATCCTGCTCCCTCATCTGAATCTGGTGGTACTCGGATCTCAAATCAATCTTCGTGAAGAAGATAGCACCGTGTAACTCATCAATCAACTCATCGATGCGTGGTATAGGGTACCTGTTCTTGATTGTCCTCTTATTGAGCTGGCGGTAGTCTATGCACATCCGAAGTGATACATCCTTCTTCTTCACCAATACAACTGATGAAGCAAAAGGTGACTTGCTAGGTCTAATATGCCCCATAGCTAATAACTCATTGATGGTCTTCTCTATCTCATCCTTGAGTCGTTTTGGATGCCTATAGGGTGTAATCATAATGGGCTTTGCGCCCTCTTCCAACTCGATGATATGCTCAGTGCCCCTATCCGGAGGTCTACCAGGTGGAATGTCACTAAACACCTTGGAGTGTTTAGTCCTCAGTATCTGAATGTCCGGGTGGTACTCACCCTTCTGCTGCTCTTGTTGTGCTAGCATCAACATACACTCTGCAGCCCAGTCAACCATATCGTGATGAATGAGTCTCTCCATCCGCCTAAACGAAACCATCCTCAGATTACTGTCTCTAATGGCCTTGATGACATGAGGTCTCCCATCAACCTTAAACTTCATCTCCATGTCTCGCAAATTGAGTGTGAACTCACCCAAATCGTGCAACCATGCCATCCCTAACACCACATCAGTATCTCCCATATTAACAACATAGAATTCAGTCTTGAACTCATAGTTGTTTAGTCGCATCGGAAGATCAGTAATCTTTCAGTCACATTTGAGGGTGTACCCATCAGCCACCTTGACTCGAATACCCTTAAACTCCTCTGTCTGAATACCACGTCTCTCTACCAACCGTGCATCAATGAAATTATGTGTGGCACCCATGTCCAGTAAAGTGATCACCTTCTGACCTGCTAGAAGCCCGCGAAGTCTAAACGACCCATCTCTCTAAAGGCTAGTCAAGTGTGCTTCTTGTAGCTTCCTTCCGCCTTCGTTTTCACCCTCATTTTCGGACCTGTCATCATCTGAATGCTCAAAATCAGCTTGCTGGTCTGACAGATCAGATTGCTCTTCTCCCTCATAAAACCATTCCATCTGATTGTTTTTAACCTTGGGACAAAGTGGGCATACATGTTTTTCATCATAGGGTGCCTTGCACCAAAAACACAATTTTTTCTTCCGTAGTTCATTCAGTGTTTCTCTGTCAAAGGGTGGTGCATTCTGTCTCTTAGGATCAGGTGGATCCCTCTTTCTATCAAAGGGCCTATTCCTGTCGAAAGACCTATTAGGCCTCGTGTAGGGTGTCGAACCTGAAGTGAACTTGCTGCGAGGTGCTGCAAGCTCCATGTTCCGTGCCTTCCTCATGGCCTCCTGAAGGGTAGGAGGATCAAATGCCTTGACCCAACCTCTCATCGGCTCTGTCAAACCCTCGACGAAGAGTATAACCAGTCTCCGTTCTGAAATACCTGTCACCATGACTGCAACCCTCTGAAACTCACCAACATAAGAGTCCAGACTACCTGTCTGTCTGAGCTGAGCTAGCTCCCTGAAGTAGAGTTCCGGATCCTTCTTGTCAAAACGCTCTATGAGCCTGCTGGTGAACTCCTGGTAAGTAGTGACTGCATGATGGCCAAGTGTGTACATGCCATGATGCCACCAATCATGCGCTAGCCCATCAAGATGCAAAGTAGCAAACTTAATGGCCTCGTCCTCCTGCATCAGGTCTCAGTGAAAGATAATTGTCCAACTTTGGACCCAAGACCTCGCTGACATCTTATCAGAACCATCAAAGTATGGCAAGGTGATTTTGCTGACTGCATACTGCAAATCCCTGTTCACCTGTGGCTGTGGCTGCTGGTGCTGAGGAGCTCTACGGTCAAATCTGTGTCCTCTTTTAGGTTTATGAACATCCATAAACTCATGAAATGATAAAGCCTGTCTGATCTCAGGTGCTAATGATAGATACTCAGCGTGAAATCTAGTCATGTCCGCTACTGACATGCCATTATGTGGATGAAACTCCTGATGATGCCCCTGCTGCTCTGCCCCTGGAGTCGGAGGTGGGGTGTCTCTGGGTATGAATGTAGGTTGTCCAGGCCTACGCTCATGATAGATCGGTGATGGCTGTCGTGGTGCTGATGCCAAGGGCTGGTCCACTTTTGCAGTCCTGCTCGACTGTCCGATCTGGATATAGTGCGGTTGGGATGGAGTATACTGTCTCATAGTGCCCATCAACTGGGACATCATGTCCATCATATTATCATGCCTGCGTCTGAACTCCTCATCAGTAATGTCGCCCTCTGCATGCGCTTTCCCTGAATCCCTAAGTGTCTCTGCAGGGATCTCACGGTTTGCCATCAGGGTTGCAACACTGTTCTCGCTGCTATTGGAGCTAGATCTGTGAATACCCAATACTCCTAACACTGTCTCACCTTTAGGAATAGGTGGACCTGTCCAATCCTCAACTCTGCCTGTTCCTATACCCTTGGTGTAATGAATGATGTCTCTACACATGAAAAAGCAACCAAAAAGCACTCTGTTTTCTGAAAAAGCAACTGAAATAGCACAGGATGGCAGGAAAACTGTGCTCTGATACCACTGTAAGAGACCAGGTGTCTCTCAACCCCAAACCCTAACTGCAAATACTGATTTTTGATAGTTTTGTGTTTTTTTGTGTTTTTGATGGGTTTTTGCAATAAACAGGAAAGCTGCGATTTTGCTCTAAAAATGCTTAAAAATTCATAATAAATCTAAAGACAATAAATATGCTTTGATACTGCTCAGAAGATGTAGGCGCATATCTTTATTAAGTTTCCAGAGCACATACAATATATAAAATGAACATATGAAGGAAATACAACTTTATTTCAATGGAACCTGATTTTCTTGCAGCCACCAGAAGATAGGTAAGAAATGTACGGCCCAAGACAGAAATCAAACTCCAGACTCCAGATCCCACGCCCCAAGCTTCAGAATACATAGGCGTCCATATTGCAATAGGCAAAAGACCTCAGATGAAGGCATATCCTCCAGATGAAGTACGGCCCTAGCTGGTACAAGAAAGTACGGCCAACCAGCAACATTCAATATGGTACGACTTTAATAAGGAAGTGCCAGATCTCTGTGTAACAATCTCAAATGATGCGCCACCAATAACTGGTATTGCACAGCCTTAGTATGCCAGATCTTGAAGAGGTATCGTTCTTCAAAATCAATCGTCTGCTGAAACCCTAGGTTTTGCAAACTTTAATGCTCAGAGCAAAAAGAAGACAAATTGAATAATCGTAACATAAGAGTTCGATTTGTCTTGGCAGTCAATATATACCCCTCTTGAGAAATTCGACCAAACCCTTCCTTTTAATAATCATTTAAATAAATGATTTAATTTGCCTGTTTGGACTTAGGAAAAATATTTAATAATTGGCGCCTTCTTCATTAATGAATAAATACTTATTCATTATATTAATTATGCCATTTTATTATAAAGTATTAGAATGCTTTATAATATGCCTTAATCATAATATTTAAATACATTAATAAAGTGACTTTATAATATAAAGTCAAAATATTAATTATTTAATAAATCATTAAATACTCCGTTATTTTTCCATCTGACCAACAAATTGATGCACTGGGTCGAATCTGAGCTGACCAGCTGAACCAGGTGCCCTGCCAAAAATAGCAGCTTCCATCTGCCTGACTTACTAAAAATAGTAAGTATTTGAAAAACCTCTCAAAACGACTCTGCGAAGGCCCAACCTGAATCAACTGAAAGAATGGAGCTCCTGAACACTGGGTAACTGCCTCAATTGATCCTCTACACACATCTGTCAGCCTACGAGGATCGAAATAATAGGCTAACCACATATCCAGCTGCACTGACTAGGAAGGGGACATCACACTCTTCACAGACAATTTTCATCAAAACAAATGCTCCAAAATGAAAGAAGTCGACTCTTGAAGGCAATTTATAATCATTTCATGAAGAGGTGCGATTTCCTCCAAAAAGCACATTTAATTCACATTAAATGTTATTAAGTTTGCATTTTGATGAATATTAAATATTCACCTTGGAATTGGTGCCCCATAATTAAATAATAAATATGGTCCCCTTTTAATGATGAATTGACCCCTTCATTATAAAGTTAAGTTATAACTTTATAATAACACTTTTAATGTAATAAATATCATTTGAGACGATAAAACATTAATATCTCCCTTAATATTTATTATTTCATTACGCCAACTGAAACTTGGGTCAAGTCTATAAATCCTGAAATGACCAAGTGCCTTACTAAAAATAGTAAGGGTCCCTCTCAACCAATCTTAGACTTACTATAAATAGTAAGTATAGCAAACGGGGCTTTGGAGGCATCAAACGAAAGCCAAAACTGAAAATCACTGAACTCCGGAGAAGATAAAAGCCTCAAAAAACCCTTTGAACATTTGAGTTAGCCTACGAGGGCCAGTGATAGGCTAAACCATCCAAAAACCTGATCATGCTAAAAAGGGGACATTACATCTTCTATGGCTGCCATAACACCTATGGATGAGAGTGGTACTCATGGTTTGAGGGGAGAACCCATTATGGTGGTCAAGCACAAGGAGGTTTCAGATTTGCACAGTTTTGAGGACATATTTGATTCTGAAATTTCTGAGTTTGCACATTGCTTGCATCACAAGGATCATGACTCACCTTCATGGGAGAGCCCATTGAGGGCTCAAGACATAGATGGCAGAGGTAGTGATGCATACACCTTGTGGACCAACCAATAGTGAGGTGCATGCATGCACAAGTGACAGGGGCACTAGTGTCTAGATTGGCGAAGTAGAGATTGCTATTGGTGAGTCTTGTGATGAGGAGGCAGATTCTTGTGTGACTAGCGTGTGGAATCATCACGCCGTTCCTTCTTATTTGCACGAGGATTGCAGGGTATCTTCTAGTGGGAGCATTTCTCCTACATTTGTTAGCAGATCGGGTAATGCATTGGTTGAGGCTGATTGTAGGCATGAGCGTAGTGAGTCACATGACCTTAAGGAATAGCTGAAGGTTATCGAGGATAAGGTTGTCCAAACCTCAACTCACTTCGACAACACACACAAGTTTGTTGAGTACCTCATGTGGTTAGCACAATTGGAGGAAAGGTAGACATGGTTAGCAGTTGGGACTTCTATATCAAGTTTGCGAACTATCAAGCATGCCCTAGAGGGAATGAAATCATAATACCTCCAGTTGTTATCAAATAGGTACTTTGCTATTGGGTTCATAGCGAGGACTTGCAGAGCAACTACCAAATCTGCCCTTCAGGATCGGAGATGTGAGCCACCTCATGATTCGTGTGTTGAGAATGATGAGGCATGGGTTCCTAGTGACTATGCAGGTCTTCCATTGGCACAGGTGGGTGCATTCCACCTTGATTGCATAGTCAAGAGTGCTCATCACTTCTTTTTCAGTCCACACACGGATGACATGATAATGCATAAGTGTGGGTTGGCTCAGGATTTATATCATCCACTTTGGAATGGTGTCCTTCCATTTTTAGAAGGTGGAACAAGAACCTGTGGGTCTTCTACTTTGTTTCCTTCAGATGGTGGTATACATGTATAGGAATCAGAGTCTCTTCATGCAAATGACTCTTGGGCAGAGTTTGCAGTTTCCTTGCCGTAGAGATTTCCGATGGAGGCACTTGCCCATGTGTGGCATACACTTTGGACAAGGATACATGGGAGTTGTGGTTTCAGTGAGCGTGATGGCATATGTATTCTAGCCTGTAGTGATGGAGTTTTACTCCATATTTTTATAGGAGACAATTGTCCTACTTCATGGGACAAGGGATTCTTTCATAATTTGTGGAAGACAACAGTTGTACATGAGTTTGGAGGAGAGTTGCAACATCTCCTCATCATTAGAGAGCGACATAGGGTTGATACTCTGTCACCCTATGACCTTGGCGGTATTATGTGTATCCCCATTGGTCGGATTCTTAGTCTTGAGGCTGCTGATCTGTTGCATATCAACAACCTGAGAGGAGCTGCTTTACATTGTCTAGCACCGATGATGGGGATTCATCACATCCATGAGAGACCTACAAATGTTGGAGAATGGTTCTGCAATGTTGGCACTTCGAGATACCTCTATCTTCTTGTGTTTGATCGATGTGACGCTGTGGTGTGTTGGGATCCAAGTGGTGACAGGCTTGGCACGCCAGTTCAATTGGATTTGGATGAGTTGCTTCACCAATCTCAGTGTGGTGATGAATTTATCAGAGTGGCACAGTGGAAGTCAATGGGTGTTATGGCGAACTTCTAGCTTGGATGAGGGATCCAGGGATTTCTATGCTTGGCAGGTTGCTACATATTTGGAGAGTGACTATCAAAGCTACTAAGTATAGCTTTATCATTATTCGGTTGATGCAGAGGGGTTTTGATAGAGCGTTCTACAGGTTTATCTGGGATCCTGGTGTTCAGGTGATAGGCCAGGGTGTATGGGTGTGGATTGCTTGGGGACAAGCAATCTTGGGTAGGGTGGACTATAATGTCCCCTTTTCCTAGGCAGTGATCTGTTACAGAGGTTAGTCCATCACTTGGTCCCCGTGGACTAATAGGGTGGTTAGGGGGCCCTTTGAGGGCGTTTGCAGATTTGGTCAGTCAACCATTGAGCTCAGTTGGTGTTGTCCCAACTCAGGGCATTTCAAGGTTTTCACTGTGCAACTCCTAGAGCATTATATGGACACTTTGTCCATACTTACTATATATAGTAAATCATAGGGGGTCATTGGATGATCAGTTGGTAGTATTACTATATTGAGCATTATGGTAGGATGTATATTCTAGATTTATCTTGGTCTTATTATGGTCCTATGTATTAAGTTTTAATAACATCAATTATAAAGTTGAATTAAAATATTTAACTTTATGCATTATTAATATATTTTAAAGGACTTTATAAAAAGGGGATATAAGTGATATTTAAAAGAATATTTTATAATATAAGTTGAGTGCCCAATTTAAAAAGGAGATACAAGGCAGGAATTTAAATAAAATAAAATATATTTCAAAAAGCCAAATAGGGCGTGGGAGTTTGGGAAAATATAAAAGCCCTTTGAGAGCTCATTTGCACATTCATCTTGGAGAAGAAATTTGATAAGGGTTTTGCAGGTAGACTCGAGAGTCTGAAAATCTCAGCTTCACTGAGGACGAAAACCCTTGTGAGGAACAACACGCTATAGGAGTGAAAGATCTCCCAAGGTTGCTAGCTGACAACTTCGTTCAGGGATTGTGCGTGTGCTTCAAAGATTGTTTGATTGATTGTTCGTTTGAGGAAATTGGTGAAGTTTCCTTTGGAAACCAATTTCGGGAGTTTGGTAAATTTCAAAATATCATATATCGGGATTTGATTATAATATCATTATTTCTCCATATCCGTTGCACAATTCTCTATTTCAAGTTGCAGGCAGATTTGTATTTGGGATTGTTATTTAATGTTGGCTGCTATTTCCTCATTGCTGGTCGATTATGACTACCGCAGTTGGACACTTTGTAGCAGATGATTATTGATAAATAGGGGGATGATATTAGAGCTGACGTGGGGATAATTTTGAAGGCTATTGTGATAGTTTGTTTAGGTAGTGCTAGGTGATTTTAATGAATGATGATCCTTGATTAGCCGCCGATTATATTTGGTTGACTGTAGCTTGAAAGAACCGGTAGTATTAAGCTCACAGGTTGATAGACATTCGCTCTTCCATAGGTCAGAGATTGGGATTTGACTTCCCTTTGAAGGGAAACGTGGGAGCATAGTATAGGCGCACCTTCCTTTGTCGACTACCTTTTCCTGGGTGCAACTTTCATTCTACTAGCCTAGACGTCATTGGGTAAGGAAGATGTGAGCTTCCAGGACTCTCTTATCTGTGTGTTTTAATGAGCCGTGGGTCTCTGTTCTCAGTTGCATAGGAGTGGGTTTACAGTGGTGGTGAGGTGGAGAAACCCTGTGTGGGTTTGTGCTTAATATCGCTGCTTTTCCATAAGGAGTTGTTGGCTTGGAAGGCCTGACTGCTTAGTATATGCAAAGAATAGGGTACCAAGGTTGGTGAACTGTGAATTACATTCCTTAGGTCATAAAGTATACATGTTATGATCTGATTATAAATAATAGAGTATTTATTATTTAATTCAGATAATGTGATGATTTTTTGAGCCAATCCTATATGTAACAATTTGTGAAGAAATATATATATATATATCATTTCCAGACATAGATGTTGGATATAATGTTTATGTTCATCCCATGTATGTAACTGAGTGATATCATTGTAGGGAAAAGAGAGGTATAATTATCATGTTGATGTATTGAATTATTAGCAATGCATTTATGTAATAACCCACCCTGATCTGGGTTATTTGAATTTCGCCAACAATACAGATAATATAGAATTTTGCAAAAGAACAATTCCAAACAAATGCAAGAGACAAATAACCTAAGTTGCCGGTTCGGGTACGGGTTCAGATGCGGGTTCGGGTTCGGGTTTGCCGGTTCGGCAATTTTTTTTTTCCTAGGGTACGGGTACGGGTACGGCCGTACTATCTATATATATATATATATGTTCTTAAATTTATAATTTATATATATATATATATATAAATTATAAATTTATAAACATAATGATAATGCCATAGACTCATAAGCATGCTCAAAATTATAATCATATGATCATAATGCCATAATGCCATAGAATATTGAAACAATGAAATACGCCATATGGTAATACCTCATATATTCTGTAATCATATTCATAATTTGCAAAAATGTAAATAGTAAATTACTAAATAGTAAATACTCAAGTTTTAAAATGTCATTACACATTGAAAATTCAAATTACAATCAAGACAATATGTAATTCAGTATTACTATTCTTCAAATTCGTCATCCTCATCATCCTCAATTGGTTCAATTTCATTTGAACCACTATCAATTGGATTGCCACTCCCACTAGGTGCATTAGTTGCCTCATTGTCATCTATAGAAGCCAAGGTAAGTTGTGCAATTGTAGCATCTAAATCAGCACACTCAGGGGTGAGATAAGGCAATCTGGGCACTTTTTAAGGTTTTATTTTTTGTTTTTAAGTTGATTTTTTGCCTTTTTCTAGGCTGGACAGCGTGGGTTCTCCTGGGTCCTTTTGGGTTCTCCCCGGGTTCGGCCAGGGTTCTCCATTTTCCACCCGGGTTCTCTGTGGGTCCTTCTGTGAAGGACCCACAGAGAACCCGGGTGGAAAATGGAGAACCCAGGCGAACCCAAAGAAGAACCGAACCCGAACCAGAACCCACACGTATTTTGGCGGGTTCGGGGGGCTAAAATGAAGGACCCGGTAACAGAGCAAATAACCATAAATTTTATTAATGATTCAAAGATTACATATGATTCATACTGGGAACATGCTAGGTAGGGATTGTGCAACTACCGGAAATGACCTTTGTCTTATTCTAATCTGCTGATGTAAACTGAAAATGTTGAATGAAACTTCAGAATAAATCTGTGAATGCTTAGATGGTGATCTTTGCGTGAAACCATCCAAACAAGAGACCTTGGGTGATCTTCCACACCTGTAGACTCTGTCCTAATCGAGGGTTTTCATCCTCAGATCAGCTTGGGACTCCATACCTGCAAACCCTTGTTGCTCAACTTTCAAGATTGTATATAATAAACTTGGATAATAAAAAATGATGTTCTTTTTTCCTTTTAGCCTTCTCCAATTACCATGCCCAATTTAGAGTTTTGCACTTTGTTTTTTGTATTAAATATAGCAGAAACAACATATGCAATTTACAGTTTAGGTGTTACATGATATCCAGTCTTGTTCATGGGCATTACTAGCCCCTATTATGAAATATTCCGAGCCAATTTTTTCGTTTTTCAATTAACAGATTACAAAGCAGTGCACCCGTTAAGGTTAGAGGAGAAAACCAAAACGTGCAAGAAAGCAACTCTAACCAGAATGGCGCCGATGATGGCGAGCATTGGTCAGAGGGTCTTCTATTCTAATTGCAGGAAAGAACTCAACGTCAAGTATGTGCTACCCAATCCAATGCGGAGTGAGGGGCAACCATATGACGGAGTGAAATACAAAAAGCAATGCTAGAAAGAAATGCTGAAAGATGAAATTACTCGACACCCAGAATGTGCTTGCTGACCCAAGATGGGAAAGTAGCTACCATAGGGCGGAGATCTATCTATTACAAACTTCAAATGAAATTGAACATTACAAGTCAAATTAACAAGCTTAAGAATGACTGCCACTACTACTGGTCAGTTTACAATTTGTTATCATACGCCTGTCAAAATGTTAGAGCTGAAAATATGAATCATTTCAATGCAATAAGATCTCTCTTAGCTGAATTCACGAGCCACATCAAATCGGCACAAAGATTGTAATTAATAGTTCTGATTTCCTGTTTTCATCAAATCTGCATTTTTGTAATTTAAACCAACAGCCTATGAATTGATTCAAATGCTCGTATCTCCCTTATAACTCACTCAAACTGCTCAAACTAAGATGCATAAGACTAATATGACAATGGCGCTCAATCTAGAAACTTAACCCCGATTCCAAATGCAACTAATAAGAAATGCACAAATCCCAAGAATGCTAAATGGTACGGCCTTGCTGAAAAAGGCGATTTTCTTTTTAAAAATAATGCAAGCACTAAAAATTCCAGAGACTGGAGAATATATTCGCCCTTGCCAAATATAGAGAATGAGATGATACCCAGAAGAATATTTTTTGTATTTTTCAAGATATGAATAAAACATGCAATCTGCTGTATTAAATGATACTAAAATGCTGAAACACTAAAATGCCCAAAACAGATTTAACAATGCACGAAGCTAAACACAATGCTCAAACTAAATGCACTCACAGTACGATGAATTCACCACTAGATGTTGTCTTCCAAACACGAAGTGATGCCCAAG
The DNA here is from genome assembly GCA_007258455.2 of Sequoia sempervirens. Classification (NCBI taxonomy): domain Eukaryota; kingdom Viridiplantae; phylum Streptophyta; class Pinopsida; order Cupressales; family Cupressaceae; genus Sequoia; species Sequoia sempervirens. The sequence continues at coordinate 53,639 of VDFB02389392.1, read as the reverse complement.
CTAGGAGGCCTTCATTCCTCGAAGCAGTCCCAGAGCCAATCCGGCAGCATAACAGTATAGTCGTCCAAAGATCCCCAAAATGATGCACAAGACTCCTCTTTATAAGTTCCGTTTGACTTCACGAAACCCTAAAATCAGCTTTTAGGTCAAAACCTCTCATCTCCTCAAGATGGCGTACTTCTCCTTTACGGCTTAAGATATGATATTTTAAATGAATATCAACTTTGATAATTACGCCCCTCATAACATTGCTTTGACTTTGGGAAATATTAAAATAATCTCTTTAATGAGGGCGCCACCCTCAAAGACCCCTTTTTAAAAACATCTTTAAGTCATTAATCTAGGCCCCATGGTCAACGTTAAAATATAATATTTAAACGTGACTTTTTAATTAAATGACTTAGCTTATCCCTCCGGAGGTGCCCTGAAGCCAAGACTGAGCCAAACATCTGACCAAACTGAAGCAGGAAGTCAACCGAGCTGAACTCATCTGGAAAGCTGCCAAAAATAGAATTTACTAAAAATAGTAAATTCCAAAAAGTGCTCTGAATGCCGAGATAAACATACCACTGCGAAGCCCTCGAAAACCCAGAAGGAATCCGCCATTGAATCCACCATCTCTGAGCAAAGACCTCAAAAATAGGAAACCCTAATTTTACCTTCCGACTAGCCGGGTTTCGGAAAAAGGCCAACCTAAGGCCCAACCACTACACCAAAAGACCCGGCCTGTTAGTAAGGCGGCGAGGTGTTAAGGGCGACAACTAGGGAGGAATCTTTCACCACGAAGCCACCAGGAGAATGGGTCTTCACGCCAAGCCGCGTGGCAGCGGGGCGCCCAGCGGGGGACATTACAGCCCACCAGCTCCAGTCTCGACCTCGAGACCTCGGCTCTGATACCACTAAGGCCCAACCACTACACCAAAGCCGGCTGTTAGTAAGGGCTGGCTACCAGTGTTAAGGGCGACAACTAGGGAGGAATCTTTCACCACGAAGCCACCAGGAGAATCACGGGGTCTTCGCAAGCCGCCCGGACGTGGCGGCTGGGGCCACCAATGCGCCGGGGACATTACATATTACAACATCTCATATCATTTCTATACAGAATTATTGTAATTCTACAAAACAATACCGATTAGAGATATACATCTTTGTATCTACAAAACAAAATCTATGATAGATGCTCATAACTGCCAAACAGCATTGCCCCAAACTATAGATTTTATGCCGCTCTATTAGCACAACTGTAGACTTTATCCTTTTTTGCATTCTTCAGGATCATCAGTGCTTCTGCTGCTTCCTATTCAACTTTAGAGTGACCTTGTGCCATATCACCTTTGTTCTGCACCTTATCAATTCTATTTCTTGTCCTTTCCTTCAGATCATTCTGGAATGCTTGCAAAGCTCTTAGAAATACATCGGTAATTCTACAAAACAATACCAATTAGAGATATACATCTTTGTATCTACAAAACAAAATCTATGATAGATGCTCATAACTGCCAAACAGCATTGCCCCAAACTGTAGATTTTATGCCGCTCTATTAGCACAACTGTAGACTTTATCCTTTTTTGCATTCTTCAGGATCATCAGTGCTTCTGCTACTTCCTATTCAACTTTAGAGTGACCTTGTGCCATATCACCTTTGTTCTGCACCTTATCAGTTCTATTTCTTGTCCTTTCCTTAAGATCATTCTGGAATGCTTTCAAAGCTCTTAGAAATACATCAACCCCAGGGTGCTCCTCTTGCCAAATGTGTCCATATTTGTCCTCAAGGACACCAATATTTATCTCTCTGTTCTCTAGGAATCTCCAAAACTTCTCTTTTGAAAGCTCCACTGTGATATATAGCTCCATTGCAACATTATAAAGAATGAGTCTCTTGCAAGACTCAGTAAGCAACCTCTTCTTCCCCTGGAACCTGTCCCCATTCCGTGCTTTCCATATGGCCTACACGATGTTAGTGGAAAGGCAATGCCAAAATAAAGAAGACTCTTTTCCCATTTTAACATTATGATTAAATAAAATCTTATCAGGCATTAGTTCACCATTATTTCCCCATATATTTTGTTCATTGTAAAACATGTTCTAGATTTCCTTAGCAAAAATGCAATAAAAAAAATGTGCTTAATTGTTTCAGGTATTCTGCATAAACTACAAACATCAATGTCATCATGCTTCCTTTTAAAAGATAGTTTTTTGAAATATTATCAGCCATTTGAAACAGGCTTTCTTAGCCTCAATTTCCTTACACCAAATTTTCTGAAAGATTTTTTGCCACTAATTCCTGCTCAAGTTCATTTCCCAGATTTTATTCACATGTTCTGTTAGCATGAAGTAAATTTCTTTTGCCTTTGTCTTCATTAAATTATTCCCATTTTGCCATTGAAATTCCTTAAATTGCAAGTTATCAATTTTAATTTTAACATGGAATTGAAAGTGACTACAGGCTTCCCTTAGGACACTATATGTCCTCCAATTACTATGTGGTATATGGAACTCTGTGCTTAGGTCATTCCAATCTTTTAGCTTACCATCCTTCAAAATTTCATTAAAACATTTAATTCCTTTGTGTGCCCAACCCTTTGCTGAGCAGCCTTGGATTAAGGTAAGCGACTTGTCTTTATGTTTTAAATTCCACTAGATTGACCTATTGGCCAAGATGACTTTGTTATCACTTTTGGTGAACTGACAATTGGATAAGTTCTTTTTCATTGTCTCCCAAGCCTTCCAAATGGTCCTGAAGACATTAGACCTTGCAGGTGTCATAGTCCATTCACTACTAAGGATATCACTAAAGGACAAAAGTTTCCATGCCTTTGCTCGTTTGTGAACAGTATTTAGGATATTTTGCCGGATGAGAACCTTCCATGGCTCTTCCCCTTCCAGGGCACCAATCACCCATTTAGATGCCAAGGCAATGCCTTGTAACTTGAGGTCTTTTAACCATAGGCCACCTTCTGGCTTAGCAATAGTGCACCATTACCATTTCACCGAGTGCCTCTTCCTCTTTCCTTTCCCATCTGACCACAAAAACTCCCTTATCCTTTTTTGGATAGCATTAATTTGATAAGAACTAAAGAACCAAACAAAAGCGAAGTATATGCTGTAAGAGGAGAGTATTTTTTGGCACCCCTGAAGCCTTCCAGCTGTTGTACCCAAACCAATTTTTTTGCTTCATTAAGGCATTTTACTTAAAATTGTTTAAACCTAGTTAAATGATGTCAGAAGTTTGTTTTTGGGCAATTCAAGTATGGACTTTGAGTCAGTTTGATGTTGTGAAGATACTGGAAAATTTTGGAAAAATTCAAAATCGAGATGAAAATCATCAAATTTTTCTAACTCTGAAGCAAAGAGCACTTTTTGAAAAAGGTGCCCTAGCTTTTAGAGGTCCAGATTTTGTTTTTAAGGTTTATCACCTCCAAGAACATTTGTTTGGGATCTTGTCAGCTTCGCGATGAGCTATCCAGCCAGTCAGCAAGACGTGTTTAGCACCTGTTATGGGGGATACAACGAGTAACGGGAGGAACGAAAAAATGGCTAACACTGGAAGGAAAAGCGTGCCTCTAAGCCAGGGGCGCCCATCTTTTTGAGGGACTAGATCAAGGCTTTTGATCAAATGACATCTTTGAGGGTTGTTTCACGCCTAGTCTAGCTTCGCGTTGCATCCATCAGCACGTCAATCGGAGTTGCTGAGAAGTTGGAAACACGAGACGAACTTGGGGTTAAATCTTGGTCGGAAGGTCTGAGGAAAAAGCAAAAGAGCACATTTTTCAAAAGGCGCCCAAGCTTTTGGAGCCTTAAATGCCTCTTTTCTGGTGATCTCAGATGGTTATCTTATCCGTGTTATGTCCATCTCTTCGTTGCCTATCTCCGTCAGATCATAAGATGACTCAACAGCCTGCAGCCGGAGGTTTAGTGATATTTTTAGCCAGTTGTGAAAATGGCTATCTCTGGAGTAAAAGGAGCACATTTTGAAAAAGGCGCCCTTGATTTTGACTCATCAGATGTTGGAATTTGATGAAGTGTTGTCTTGAAGCTGTTGTATGAGATGGAGCCAACTCCTCAGTGAGCCAGTTATCCAGTCCTGAAACTTTGCTGAGCAAAAGTTATGAGGGAGTCAAGTTTACCTTCGTAAGGAATGAAATTGATGAAAATATGGCCAAGTCTGAGGAAAAGCGCAACTTTTGCAAAGGGCATTGGGTTTTTTGAGGTCTCTGATCTTAGTTTTATGGATTGCAGTCTTAAGGAGTGATTTTGTTAGTTTTCGTCTTGCTCTGCAATGCAACTGTCAGCCAGTTGATTGGTGATGGCAGTCAATCAGAGTCAAGTGCTTGAACAGAGGCTCTGGTGAGAGTTGAAAATCCAAATTTTCATTAAAAATGACTAAGTCTGGAAAATTGCCTAAAGTCAAAGGTTGACTTTTTGAACTCAAGATGAAGAGGTGCCCATGAAAGGTGGGATTATAAATATTATTTTAATATTTAAAAATTCGACTTTGAGGGGATTATTTTAGTTGCTTAAAATAGACTATTTTTAGCAATGCATGTTCAGTTAACTGAATTGCATGGTGAGTTAACTGGATTAATTAAAGGTGGTGCCCTTTTTAGGGATTATTCAACATTCAGTTACCTTTTTCTGAGCCCCAATCAGATGAGTCGGATTAACTTGTGGCCCAATCATGATTAAATTTAATATTTTTTGAGGTGGTGCCTATTTGCATGAGGATGGACTATTTTTAGCTTGAATTTATTTATTTAAGTCTTCAAATTCGCCATTATTCCCATACCAGAGTTCAGAGTAAAAGCAAATTTCTTGAGTAGTTGAAGATTTGAAGGTGCTTTAAGTTTAAATTTTCAGTGCCGAGTCCAGATTGTTCAGAAGATTAATTTTCCAGAGTTAGATTTTTCAGTGCATGTAGGTTTCATCAAATCTCAGTCAAGCATAGGCGATTTTGTACAGAAGTAGAATCAACAAAAAACAAACTTCTATCTTCTTTCTAATTTCTTCTATTCTCGTCTTAGGTATTCTTCGCATGTCAAAGAAAACAACAAAATATTCAAAATCTGATCATCTGGGTTTACATACTTCAGTGACAGCAACAAAACCCATGTCTTAGAGTTTTTTTTGAGAAAATTGCCCCGCAGCTTTATTCTAAAGCTTTGTGCTTTTTTTCAATTTTTTTTTTGCATGTAGGTCAAAGACACTTCTTTTTCAAAATCGAGTTATCTGGGTTGCCTTAGATTTCTGTTTTGCACAAAATCCATGTTCCAGATTTTCTCGGGAAAAATTGCCCCGAGCGAGCTCTAGAACCCCTGCTTTTCTAAACTGAAAAACCTCTGCATGCCTAGCTAAAACTTATTTTTTCGAATTTTTATTGATTTGGGTTTGCTTAGACTTCAGTTCTGCACAAACCCATGTTTCAAAAAAAATCCAGAAAATTTTGCCGTCATAAGCTATTTTTAGCCTTGTCCAGAGCTTTTTCAGCCTTTTCTGAAAGTTGTCCGAATATACCCAACTTCACAATCAAAAGTCCTCATTTTCAAAATGCAATTTAATCTCATGGATTATAAGACCAAATCGGTCCTGATGCATGATTTTGTGAAGACTTCAGACACGGACTTAGGTCATGTCTATCGGGTGGTTAACCTGAGCAGTTTGGAGGGCGTTAGCATCAATACATTGAAGAATCTTGAACATTTCGGGTTGCTGGCAGCAGCGTCTATTCCCGTCACAACTTTCAATCTCGAGTCTGTTCTTGCTTGCATCAAGCATTATGACTCGTCCACACGACAAATCAGATTAGTTGATGGGAGAGTCATCTACAGCCTTAAGTCGAGGGACGTGGAAAGATGCTTCGCTATTCCTCCTTGTTCAAACAATTTCACTATAGTCATTGAGGCTTGTGAGAAGATATGATATGAAGATCCAGAGCATTCACAAAGGAAAGTTGCTCAAAGATGGTTGAAAATACTGAAGACCAACATGCCTAAAAAGGTTGGTTGTGGCGAATTCAAGGATGGAGTTGCTGTTTTGATAACTCTACTCAATCAGGTTACAGGTCTGGAGGAGGCTAGTACTTTCCGACCATGGATGTTTTATATCATTTCTAGGATCCTTGATGGTACATAGCACTATGACTGGGCCATGTTGATCAGCGAGTGCCTTCACCAGCAGATTACTGGATTCCCCAAAATACACGAGTTTCATATGGTGTCTTACTTGGTCTACTTGGTTGCCTCTCAAGGCAATTTTAGACCCTTGAAGACTAACGAGACTCGGTGTTCAGCATGTTCATGAGTATTACTCTCAGTTGGAGTTTTCTAAGGCTAAACAGGATTTCAGGGCGGTGAATGATCACTTTTTCATGAGGACAGTCAAGGATCTCGACAATGAAATGCATATCCGAATTTCACCAGAGGCCAGATCAGCTATGGAGAGTTGGGCAGATTGGTTTATTCAATTCCCCACTTTCACATATATCCGAGTTTATGGTTATGTTGGAGAGCCTCTAATGTTACCTAGATACCCGTTAGACAGAGTTCTTTTCATGGAATTTCTCAGACAAGCTCAATATGTTCACTCTTTTCTTCGCAGTCGCCATAAGTCAGCAATTTCCTTTCCTTTCGGATGGGGTATTTACACATGTAGGACTGCGGCTGATTGCAAGTTTATGACGACTGAGTTTGAGAAATTCAACCTCAAGTACCACATCGAGAGGCGTTCTTATGATCCTTTGGGTCATTATGCAGCCAGGTTAGAGCGAAGGATTGCACATAAGCCAACACTTGAGGATTTTTGGGCAAATTGCGAAGACGAATTTGAAGTTCGTCGACGTCATTACTGCAGACTTACTATTGCTCATATTGCTGATTATTTATCAGAGGATGTTGAGGGTTTGTCAGATGATGACAGAGAGGTTCTACTTAGCTCGTATGTCAAAGATCAAGTTGCTCGCCAGCCACTTCGCTCACCGGATTGGTACGCCAGGGAGATTACTTCTATTGAGGATGTGTCTAAATCAGTTATCAAGACCAACAAGCAGTTCTTGGAGAGTAAAAGAAAGCGCAAGGCAATGCCAGTAGCAGAGCCACCAGTAGGATTTTCATCATTACCTTCTACCTCGAGGTCAAGGCCTCGGGTTAAGGTTATCTTGAAGCCGCTTGAAGGAGTTAGACTCAGCAGAAACACAAAAGGGAAGAACACTGGCAAACGGAAGCAGAAACAGGTAGAAAAGGCACTTGAGATTCCAGTAGAGATAGTCATACAGGTTGAACCACATCTTTCACCTCCTAGTTCGCCATGTGCACCACATGTGCATCCTATTGATATAGACTCAGAGTCGGAACCACCAGTTCGAGTAGCACCAGAGACGGTTGATCCTACACAGGTTGATACATCAGGGACAGTCTCTCCTCAAGCTGATAATATTGTTCACTCTTGTTGGCTTGAGAGATCTTTGGGAAGACAGAGGCGAGAGCCTTCATATCATCTTGATTTGTCTGAGTTTGGCGAACCTTATCAAGGGAGGTCAAACAAGAAAATCAAGAAGTAGGTGTATGTTGAGAAGACTCCAAAATCAGAGATCGTCATAGAAGTTGCTATGCCACCAGTGGGTAAGAGCTTGGACGAGGTTGAGGTTGGTGACTTTACCTTTGTCAAAGCGAATCTTGGCAGAACCACTCGAGAGACAAAAGTGAGCCTTCTCAAAATTGTCACAAATAATCTTGAAAAACGCGTCATGAAGGATGGAGAAGACAAAGCACTTCTTAAGGCTGAAAACAGTCAACTTCGACAGTATATCTCTGATCTTGTTCATGGAAATCCGAGTAGAGCACCTGTTCTTCCACAAAGTACACTTGCAGAGCAACAAAAGTTGGATCAGTTAGTCAATCATGGCAAACTTCTAGACAATTGGGTTGAAAACTTTGTTGTTACAGGTTGGCATCTTCTTGCGGAGTTATATCAGTTGAGGACTGATGCGCATGGACTTCGGCAAGGAATCCAGTTGCTCGAGATTGCAGTAGCAGAAGGCTTGGCGAAGGATCGCGTTCTCATATCTCAGTTAGTAGTTGCATATGATGCCATGGAAGAAGATGAAGAGAAAAATAAAATCTTCGCTTGGAGAGAGCAACATCTTTTCAGGATGGAGACATACGAAAGTGTAATGTCCCCTTCTCAAATGTGATCGTTTCAGTTGACCGTTGGCCTATTCTGGAGACCCGTAGGCTACTCGGATGGTGAAATTAGGGTTTCCTAATTTTGAGGAGGTTGTTGCTTGAAGTTTGGAAATCGGATTGCGGATTCTTTCTGGGTTTTCAGAGAGCTTCGCGGTGGTATGGTCAGTTTGGCGTTTCGAGCAACTTCATGAATTTACTATTTTTAGTAAATTCTATTTTTGGCAGTGGACAGGTTGGGTGCAGCTCAGTTGGTCTTCTTCTTCAGATGGTTCAGTTGGCATTATTGTTTTTGGCCCTTGGGTGCATTTTTATGGAGAGATAAGTATTTTCACATTATAATATTATATTTTAATATTATAACACCCCCTTGCCTAGCATTATAACTTTATGTTGTTCTTAAAAAGGGGACTTGATGGGTAGGCTCTTTATTGAAAAGATAAATTATATTTTGTGGCCAAATTATGGGTTAAGTAAAAAAGGACGCCCACTTGAGGAAAGGTTGTTTTTTAAAAAAGGTGAAATATTTTATTAAGGGAAAAAGGACGCACCTTTTGGAGGGAAATGTGTTGAATTCAAAATTAGGGTTTGGGCGCCCTTCTTGAAGGTTCTAGAAGGCTCTTCTCATACTATTTATTCTAGCCTCAGCTCTTCATTTGGGATCTTTTGTCTACCTTATTGTTATGCTGCTGGATTGACTTCAGGCACTCGCTTCGAGGAAAACACACCTCCTAGCAATGGCTCATCTTCTTGCTTGAAAGATAGCAACTAGTTGAGAGTTAGTTTGTAATAGGTTTGTTTTTGCATTTTCAGTTGAGTATTTGCATGTTGGAGTTCTAGTTTGCATTTTTTGTCTCTTTTGTAGAGTTGCTGAATATCATAGAGGAATGTAAGATTTGCTCATATCTTTGAAAATAAAAATATTGCAGTTCTGGGTATTAAACTAATCTGATTTCTTGCTAGGGGCGACCAAGTGTGCCAAGTTTCAGATTTTATGCTTGTGTCTTGAATTTTATGGAGCAAAATCGCCCCTCTTTGAGGGCCGTACTTTTCTATGGATGCATTGATTTCCGTGTAAAATAAATATGAGCCATTTGGGTTGGTTTCTTAGTCACTTTGGGGGCGCCATCATCTTAGGAGTTGAATGCTTTTAGTTTCATGTGATTTGGGTGAGATTTGAGAGTTCTGTGAGCATTTTAGTGAGTTGCTATGTTGCTGGTCTGTGCATTTTCTGTCAAAATCAGTCATATCAGACTTGAGAAAGTTTAGTAGTTGAGTGAGAAGTTGATATTAAAAGGGTTTGAGAGTATTGGAGAGGTTTCTTAAATTGTCGCAGCATTGAAAGCCTCTAATCTTGTGATTCTGGCAGGTTCTCTAATACATTGTAAGCTGAACAGTAGTACTGTTAGCACTTCTCAATTCTTCTCATTTGAATTTCTTGTATTTCCCACTGAATAAGTGGAAGAGGCTGGCTTGCCACCTATTTACTTTCAGTTAGTAGCTTAGGGACCCTCTGACCAAATGCTTGCCATCACTCGGCGCCATTCTTGGTTAGGGTTACTTCAGTTTATCATGCATTGATCCTCTGACCAAATGCTCGCCATCACTCGGCGCCATTCTTGGTTAGAGTTACTTCAGTTTATCATGCATTGATCCTTTGACCATATGCTCGTCTGCCCAGACGCATTCTTGGTTAGAGTTTCCTTTCAGTTGCATCTGCATTAGACCCTCTGACCAATGCTCACACCTTGCCCACATCGGGATCCTGGTGTACATTCTGGTTAGAGTTGCTTTCCGCATCGTTTTGGTTTAGAGCTAACCTTAACAGGTGCGTGTTGAATTGTAATTGCATTGCAAAAAACAAAAAAAAATTGGTTCGGTTCTTTACAGAAAGGATCTCTACCAGGTTGAATACACTTAGAGATAACGTTATCGGAGCTCTCGCACTCATTAGTGGCTTTGTCACTCAGATCCTGTGTCATTATCTTCTTGAGGATGGCACGTATATTGAACATGATACAGTACAAGCCGAGTTTGAGAAGTTGATTCGTGATAATCTCGAATGAGATCCTATGGCGTCTAAGTTGGATCATATCTTAGTGATTACAACTAGTTTCAAAAGGGCAACTGAGGATGTAAAAGAATTCATGCAAACGATCGAGGATGGTGACAAAGAGTTAAAGAGGAAGGTTATCATCGTGGACAGCATCAAAGTACTAGAGGATGGGGCAATCGACCAGTTCCTGGACGAGGTGATAGACCGTGATGAATGGGAGTGATTAGTCAGTTGTGATTTGCAGTTAGTTTTAAGGATAGAGTCAAGAGCAGAAGTTAACTCGACTTTCAGTCTTGAGTTTTTCTTTCTGATTTCATGCATGCACATCTCTTCCTTGAGATTATCTTTGCAAGAGTTAGTCTTTCATTTAGGGTTTTCATTAACTGATGGTAGTGTTCCAGTTAACTTGCTTTCAATAAGGACGTGCATGCTCACACAATGTCCATTTAGATTAGATGTACCGGTTAATTGATAGTAGCTTTCCAGTTAACTGTATAGTTTGCTTTATTAGGGTTTAGCAATAAAATCTTGCATGTATTGCAAGACTGTAGTTGATTCAAGGTGATTTTAGGGTTCCCTACACCTTTTGATGTCTATAAATAAGAGCTTTCAACTCATTTGTAAATAACTTTTGCACGAGAGTAATATATGCTATGCCCACCTTGCCTGTAATATTGCTTATTCTGTATCTGTTTACAAGTGTTTATTATGATGATGAATTGATATGCCCTAAGTCACAAGGTTCAAATTCAAATTCGAGTTCGACAACATTGAAATTCGGATGAAGTTCGACAAGGAAAAAAATCAAAAAGTAAAAAAATCGAATTAAATTCGCCTTATTTAATTTTTTTAATATAAATAATATATCCACAAAATTATTTATATATAAATAGTTTAAAATGACATTTTAATTTATCAAATGATAAACTTAAAAACAAAAACTATAATAGTAAAAATAAAGTAATATTAAATTTAATTATAATTAATGTTTAATATTTTTAGATAACAATTTAATGTAAATAAAATAATATTTCAAATAAAATTTTATAACCATATATTATTAAAAAATTAAAATACATCTTATGATTATAATATTATATTATATGTTTATTAATATATTATGGTTTGTATTTAACTATATGTTTATTTTTTTATATAATGTACTTTTAATATAGTTTAATATTATAAAACAAAAAATAATTAAAAATATAACAATTTAATATATTGAAGGGGAAAAACCTTAAAAAAAAAAACAATCGATCCGAAGCTTAAGTGGACCAAACACAGAGATTTCAAGCATAGCAGGAGGTAGGAAATTGTGGCGCAACTAGGAAATCAAGGTAGAAATGGCGTTTTCACAATTGCGAAAGCTTTCAGCCTCAAAAATCCAACTTGCGACGGCGCTCAGATGAAACTTAAGATGGCTTTCAAAGTCGACTGTGTGTTTTCAACCTTTGAGAGTGGCGTTTTATTAAAAAAACACTGCGAAACCCTGAAAATTGCTTTAACAAAACCCTAAAAAATGGCGCGCTTTTTTTGTACAAATTTCATGCAAACTTTAATGAATTTTATGCAAACATTTCAGATTCGGAAAAATTCGAACTTCATACATGAAGTTCGCCGAACTCGGTGACACAAGTTATGCCACTCGGGTTTCATGCTGTTATTATGGTGAATGCTTATCTTAGTTAGATATAGTGGCTAGTTCGATCGTAAATTGTATGCGTGTTTCGTCTATGCAATTTATTGTCCTAGTTGGCTATGCTTTGTGTTGTGTTTCTAATAAGCCTATTCAGATTGAGCAAATAGTTGAGCCCACCTTGCCTTCACGTTGAGAATCTGTACTTAAAGCTTATCATATGATGTGTGTGATAATAAACCTATTCAGACAAGCAAATAGTTGAGCCCACCTTGCCTTTATGTTGTGAATTTGTACCCGATTTATCATGTAAGATCATTCCCGCTCCGTTTCCTCGTGCTTTGATTTCTTGAGGAGATTGGATAGTATAAGCTAGTTAGTTTTGAGTTGTAGTTAGGACTTACGAAACCAAAAAATCCTTGGCTGCAACGTTGGAAGTTTCTCGCAAACCTTGTGCCTCTTTCAGCTGAGACAAAAAGACAGGAATTAGTTTAGTTTACTTTTTCAAGCATTTTGTCCGCACAACAAGGGAGCTTCTCCTCCTAATTTGAAGAGCACTCATCACGTAGTGTGCATACCTGTCCGTACCAACTTGCACTCTAGAGGTGTGAAATATTCCCCTTAATTTTTTCTCAAAATTTAACACACAAATCAGCAACAAGTCACTGATTAGCGTTAGCTCCAAAAGCAAATCAGCATGGAAGTAACTCTAACTAAGAATGTTCACCAAGATCCCAATGTGGGCGAGGTGATAGCATATGGTCAGAGGATCATTAGGAGTAAACTGAACTGAAATTACAATTCATCTGCTGATGCAGGCATCCACAAGCAGTGGGGATACTCCACTTATTCAGTGGGTGAGATTATTACATTATTAAAGGTGGCAAGCCAACCATTTAAATCCTCACTTCCACTTATTAACGTGGGGGGAATACAGTCCACACAACCACTTATTTAGTGGGGGGAAACTTACAATTAAGAAAGATGATTATTTAAACTCAACCACTCAATCGTGGGAGTATGAAAATTTAAACTAATTGCAGCAAATAAAATAAATAGCTGTTAGTACTACTAATCAGCTTTACAATGAATTAAACAGCTGCAAATAAGAAAGATATGCTTCCAAATCAATCAATGGTTAGAGTAACACTTCCTCTAACTCTTACAATACAATAATGATATAGAAATGAAGCCCAAACCAGCATTATATCAAAAACTAACAAGTCTGATCAAAATAGAGAATACAGAAAATCAGACCAACAAACTGTACATCAATGAAATGCACATAACTTTATCAATTTACCTCCAAATTGAGTGAAATCAATTGCAATGAACCTCTAGAGGATAGGCGCCCATGTCATGATGATGAAACAGCTTCAAAAAGCAACCATTAATTTACTTGCACAATTCTCAATGCTCCCAACATGGTACGGCCCTTAGCAAGGGCGATTTTGCAAGAATAAAAATAAATACTTTGAAATAAATTCTGATCTTCTATGGGAAGGGGCGCCCATGTGCTAGGAATGCATATCTTCAATACCCAGAAGCAAATAAAATTCATACTAAAAGCTGTATACAAAAATCACTTTCAGCCATGATAAACCAGCAACATAAAAACTGGAAATATCTCACCAAAACTCCACAATAATGCTCAATATGTACTTCTGGATGAAGCACACTCTCAATCCACCACCTAGGGAACCATAGTTGCAGGCCCGAAGAATGGAGTAAATTTGCTAAGCTTTCCCTTAGCCGGATTCTGGATTCATTCCAGCAGCGTAACTTTGCTCTTCAAAAATATGCATAATCAGCTCTTCAAACAGCAGCAATATATAAACTTCAATTGGCAAATGAAGCAACAAGAACTCTTCAAATTCCAAGAAGTTGAATCACTTCAACTTCCAAAAGGGATGCCACCTTTTTGCATTTTACTTTTTGAAATAATATAATATTACTCAACCTCCTTTTCACTTTGCAACAATAAAGCATTTAATAAATTATTAAATGCACAATTGACCCCCTTAATGGCCCCTCTTTTAAAACAACATGAAGTTATTACTCCTAGGCGTGGGGTACAACTGAGAAACATGAAATTTGACTAAGTATAAAAACTCAGTCCATGGAGATAACCAAAACCAATGCCAATACTGAAACTGATGGATAGCAAGATGACTTGAGTTGAGCTGCTGATGATGCTACTGCCAAATTTAGACTTACTAAAAATAGCCAACTGCTATAAATAGTAAGTTCACATCAAAACAACAGATAGCCAAACTGAACACTAACTTGCAAAGGATTGAACTGTTGCTAAACAGATACTGCCAAAAGATAGACTTGCTAAAAATAGCGAATTGCTATAAATAGTATGTCTGCACAACAACCTCTGAACGCCAACTAAGCAGTATCTGAAAGAGGAAACCCTAATTTTCCACCTCAGCTTAGCCTACGGATTTCCGGAAATAGGCTAAATCCAAATGAAGAGCGTATGGCCAAAATGGGGACATTACAGTCCGCCCTTCCCAAAATTGCTTGTCCTCAAGCAATTCCAATGCCAACCTGAAATCACCATACTGAACCAAACTGAAACTGAATGTGATCCCTGGGTCCCAAATCAACCTAGGTGAAAGATAACACCTGCTGATGTAAGCATTGCACTGCTGGATGCCAACAAAAGAAATCACCAGATTAAAATTAAACTGAAACATCATGGGAATAAATTCTAGAAGACCATCATTGGCTTCATCATCTTCAACTGTGGAATAGAAAACCCAAGTGATACCAGGATTCCAAAACTTTCTCAGGTACACTGTTCCTCTAATCCGTTGCGCTACTCTGATTAAAACAATTGAATACTCAAAGTGGATCAACATGTCACAATCCACAAAAGACAATGCACCAAAAATGTTAGTGCCTGGGTCCCATATCAGTCTGTAGGACCTCCAAATCTTGCTGTCATAATTCTGATCAGCAACAAAAATATTTTCAAACATGCTTCTAAACCAATGCCAAACCAAGAGCAAGGCTCCACACTCCATCCCTATCCAAGACGATGCACAATGCTTCTTTTGAAGCAAACTGATTTCACTGAAAGAACTCAAAGAAATATTCACATATCTCACATCAAGAGTCTCAATTTGACAAATCAAATCAGCTAATAACTCGCTATCCCAAAAAGTAATATATGAGTTGGTACCACAAAATTCACTGTCAACCATCAATGAACAACCCATACCTGAACTTTGACCATACTGAATCATTCCCTTGCTCATTTGTGGTAGAAATTCAGTCCAAATAGGAGGTGGTGAGGCCTGTAAATGAAGTAACCAGCTTCCTAAGAGGTCTGAAATAATCATCTTGAGATCTGATTTTTGGAAAATCAGCATCCAAGAAGACAAGCAACAGCTGCTACAAAAGAACTTTCCATCAAAATGAGCATAACTGCTCATGAACCAAGCTGGTGGCACTATTAGCAAGAGACCCCATGTCACCACAAACCAACTTTTAATCATATTTCCTTCCCAGAACACCAATGTATGATCCGAAATAAAGAGGAAATGACATAGAAAGAAGGAAGCAGCAAACATAAAACATAATTTTTGACACTTATCTCTCCATCCAACCTTCTTTTTATGCATTTCATTCTTCACAAGAAAAAACTTGAGATCCCAAATACTAATTTGCAATTGAAGACATTTTCCAACACAAAAGCAAATGGTCACAACTACATTCTGATTATTATATGTTGGTCTATCTACTTTGAAATTACCTTCTTCCCAAGTAATGCCAGGATCCCAAACTAACAACCATGAAGAACCACTTCTCAAACTGATAATTGCTCTCACACGAATCCTTTGATTCGCTTGTTCCATCTGCAATGCCACTTCTTGAAATTTCAAGAAGTATTCAACCAACCT
Source organism: Sequoia sempervirens (assembly GCA_007258455.2). NCBI lineage: Eukaryota > Viridiplantae > Streptophyta > Pinopsida > Cupressales > Cupressaceae > Sequoia > Sequoia sempervirens. The sequence continues at coordinate 37,855 of VDFB02389392.1, read as the reverse complement.
TTGTTCGTTGAAGAAATCAAATCCAGAATCTTGTGATATGACTTGCCGGAAAAATTCCATGAATCCTTCATCAAATACAATTCTGAAATCTATCACTCTAAGAGAAGATGGTGATGAACTAAAATCCGATATGAGCCTCACAAGCATCGTCATCAAAAAATAAATTAAACCTTCATCAACAAACCCATCAACTCTTTGTTGATGAACAATAAGAATGCCTTCATTTCTTTGTGTTTCAAGAATTACCAATTCTTGCCGAGTGGATGCACTAGGAGCAGCAATAGATTCAACTTCATGCAACTCACGTATCAACTCTCCAATGCTGGAAGACAAACTCAAATCCCCTTCTTCAGTAATCTCTGAAGCAATTTCTTCATCATTTTCAAAAAGAGGATTTACATAAACCTTACTAGCACCTTCTTCATACAAGAGATTGTCAAAAGCTTGAAAAACTTGAGAATTTGAATGCTTTGGTCTCTCAGGACAGCATTCCAAATCATATGTTTCTTGTATGAGATCAAGCTCATCAAGAATTTCTTGAAGCTCCTCAGCTCTTCTATTGTTTTCTTGCTCCCATGAATATTGAACAGCAGAAATCTGATTCTCTGCTTCAGTTAGAGTCTCATGCACTTCTTGTAACTTTGCTTTGGTAAGCTCATTCCACTCCAATGCCTTGTCAGCAATATTGGCCACTATGTCTTTGTCACGAAGGATGTGCAAAAGACTAGATTTAATTTCCTCCAAAGTAAATTTAATAGACTTCATGTCATCAATAGAAATGCAACATACAACTTCTCCCCTAGGCACATCATAAATCAACTGTTCTACATGTCTATGAATTCTATCAAGATTTGACAAAATTTGAATTCCATTATTAGCAATGTGTGAACTTGAGCTGCAATCATTATATACTGGTTGAGATGATGTAGAACAATTTTGATGGATAAAGATTTCAAAAATGGTTTGAGTTGTACTCCTCAACTTGTCTCGCATATGATGAACACTCTTCATCATTCCATCCATAGTGCCTTCCAATTCCTTAGCTTTTTTCCTTAGCTTTATTTCCGATGAAGAAAAATCTGCCTTATAACTACTAGAAATTTCACCTTCCATGTTGTCTCCTACACATGATTCTAGGGAGTTAGTCAAATCAGCTTTGGAATGGGAAGTGACTACTGCTTCCTCTATCTCTTTCTCCTCTTTAGCTTGACTTTCAAACGAGCATCCTTTGGAATTGTGAAGAAGCAATTCGCTGATTGAATTCATAACTCCTTCCATCCCAACTTCTTCTTCATTTGGATCTGCACTTATGGCCTCTTCATGCATCTTTGTTTCAACTTTTGTTTCCAAAATTTCTTTCTTTGAATCTTCAACATGGGGCTTCTTAACACAAGCCAACTCACTGTTCTCCTTTGTAGAAAACAAGAGTACTTCACTAGTCTTCAAGGCTTCCACTGACATATTACATTCTTCTATAGAATGCTTGGATAAGTGCAAATTTGTGGATACCCCTTGAACTTTTGCAATGTCTTCAAAGGGATTCTAACTTTCATCCTCCTCTTTAGCTTCAGAAATCTCCTTTTTGTTCACAACAATCTTCTTCAAAAATGGTTCCAACTTATCTTCACATTGACTGAAAATTTCTGTAACTAACAAATCAGCAGTGGGAGAAATCTGCTCTTCACGTTTATAAGCATCCAAGAGAAGAGTTTGGACACTTTCAGGAAGACTATCAACTTCTTTAATTGTAGAGACCAAAACATTTATGACAGCTGCAAGCATACTCTCTTCTTGCTCATTCCAAGTCAAGGTGAAAAGATAATTAAACAAGTGATAAATCTGATTTTCCATCTCAAATTCTATCAATAAGATATAAGCACCAACTTCAGAAAATGTTTTTAAAACAGCAGCTCTTCTTGAAAACAAGCTACTACAAGTTTCAGCCAAATCTTGAAAACATTCCACTATCATATTTAATATGATCTTCCTGGTTTCAACATCATAAGGCAAATGGGGATTTACAATTCTTATTATCTCCATGAAACAAGAAGAAATCAGCAACTTGATCTCTTCATCAGGATGCCCCAACCAATAGGGCTGATTCAAAGAATTCATTGCAGGAGCTAGTGCCAACTCCATTATCTCTGAAGGTGATGGCTTCACTTGTCTCAAACATTGTTCTAACAAATGAAGAATGTTCTCTTCATTTTCTCTTGACTGAAATTCTTTACCAAGTCTCTTTCCAGCCATAAAGAAAGTCTCTGCCAACTTCATTAGCCATGCCTAACTGCCAACCTCTGGATATCACAAGGAACTAAACTAGAATCTGCATTGACTTCCGGTGTAGTACCGGAGATCTCTATCACTCATCTGCCTAAGCATGAAGCACTGATCAACAGGATGGTAGGATCTTCTGCTCTAATACTATTGAAATATTCCCCTTAATTTTTTCTCAAAATTTAACACACAAATCAACAACAAGTCACTGATTAGCGTTAGCTCCAAAAGCAAATCAGCATGGAAGTAACTCTAACCAAGAATGTTCACCAAGATCCCAATGTGGGCGAAGTGATAGCATATGGTCAGAGGATCATTAGGAGTAAACTGAACTGAAATTACAATTCATCTGCTGATGCAGGCATCCACAAGCAGTGGGGATACTCCACTTATTCAGTGGGTGAGATTATTACATTATTAAAGGTGGCAAGCCAGCCATTTAAATCCTCACTTCCACTTATTAACGTGGGGGGAATACAGTCCACACAACCACTTATTTAGTGGGGGGAAACTTACAATTAAGAAAGATGATTATTTAAACTCAACCACTCAATCGTGGGAGTATGAAAATTTAAACTAATTGCAGCAAATAAAATAAATAGCTGTTAGTACTACTAATCAGCTTTACAATGAATTAAACAGCTGCAAATAAGAAAGATATGCTTCCAAATCAATCAATGGTTAGAGTAACACTTCCTCTAACTCTTACAATACAATAATGATATAGAAATGAAGCCCAAACCAGCATTATATCAAAAACTAACAAGTCTGATCAGAAATAGAGAATATAGAAAATCAGACCAGCAAACTGTACATCAATGAAATGCACATAACTTTATCAATTTACCTCCAAATTGAGTGAAATCAATTGCAATGAACCTCTAGAGGATAGGCGCCCATGTCATGATGATGAAACAGCTTCAAAAAGCAACCATTAATTTACTTGCACAATTCTCAATGCTCCCAACATGGTACGGCCCTTAGCAAGGGCGATTTTGCAAGAATAAAAATAAATACTTTGAAATAAATTCTGATCTTCTATGGGAAGGGGCGCCCATGTGCTAGGAATGCATATCTTCAATACCCAGAAGCAAATAAAATTCATACTAAAAGCTGTATACAAAAATCACTTTCAGCCATGATAAACCAGCAACATAAAAAACTGGAAATATCTCACCAAAACTCCACAATAATGCTCAATATGTACTTCTCGATGAAGCACACTCTCAATCCACCACCTAGGAACCATAGTTGCAGGCCCGAAGAATGGAGTAAATTTGCTAAGCTTTCCCTTAGCCGGATTCTGGATTCATTCAGTAGCGTAACTTTGCTCTTCAAAAAATATCATAATCAGCTCTTCAAACAGCAGCAATATATAAACTTCAATTGGCAAATGAAGCAACAAGAACTCTTCAAATTCCAAGAAGTTGAATCACTTCAACTTCCAAAAGGGATGCCACCTTTTTGCATTTTACTTTTTGAAATAATATAATATTACTCAACCTCCTTTTCACTTTGCAACAATAAAGCATTTAATAAATTATTAAATGCATAATTGACCCCCTTAATGGCCCCTCTTTTAAAACAACATGAAGTTATTACTCCTAGGCGTGGGGTACAACTGAGAAACATGAAATTTGACTAAGTATAAAAACTCAGTCCATGGAGATAACCAAAACCAGTGCCAATACTGAAACTGATGGATAGCAAGATGACTTGAGTTGAGCTGCTGATGATGCTACTGCCAAATTTAGACTTACTAAAAATAGCCAACTGCTATAAATAGTAAGTTCACATCAAAACAACAGATAGCCAAACTGAACACCAACTTGCAAAGGATTGAACTGTTGCTAAACAGATACTGCCAAAAGATAGACTTGCTAAAAATAGCGAATTGCTATAAATAGTATGTCTGCACAACAACCTCTGAACGCCAACTGAGCAGTATCTGAAAGAGGAAACCCTAATTTTTCACCTCAGATTAGCCTACGGATTTCCAGAAATAGGCTAAATCCAAATGAAGAGCGTATGGCCAAAATGGGGACATTACAAGGTGTTAGTTGTTACGCCAACACTAGCCAAGGAGAGGAACTGTGTGTTCCATTTTTCAGTTTTCCTCTCTATCTTATCCCTTATCCATAGCCAGATTTCTTTTAGATTAGGTTCAACTGCAAAGGGAATGCCTAGATACCTCACCAACTTATGAGCCCCCCCACCGCCCCCGTCCATTGTAGATCATATCTTCTCAACCAATTTGGTGGGACTTCTTTCCATCCTAGAAGACAAGATTTAGCAGGGGAAATTTTTGCTCCAGAAGCCACGTAGAAGATATCTAGCTTTCCCATGAGATTTTCCAAATTCTCTTCTTCTAGCATCAGAAGGATTGAGGTGTCATCAACAAACTGTAGGTTGATAAGTTCATTATTATCCGGCAAAATGATGCTCTTCACTCTTGGGGATGAAGAGCCCTCCCTTAATACATAATGTAATGCATTTGAAGCAATAACAAAGTGTAGGGGCAAGGGGGTGCCCTTGTCTTATTGATCTCTCAAGGGAGAGCTCTTTAGTGAGAATTCCATTTACCTATACCTGAGCTGCAACATCTTGAAAGAGAGTTTTAACCATGTGACAAAAGGACTTGGGAAACCAGAATGCCTCCAATACCATCAGAACAAAGCCCATTCAATTGTATCATATGCCTTTTCAAAATTGAGGAGAAGCATTGGAACATCTTGCTTTGTCTGCTTTGCCCAATCCATGGCTTCCTCGCTGGTAATGAGGTTCTCTAAGATATATTTATAATGGAGGGAAGGACACCGACCAGTCTTTCAGATAACACTTTAGCCAAGATCTTATAGGAAACATTAAGGAGAGTGATAGGTCTCCACTTTTTGACTAAGGATCTATCGCCCTCCTTAGGGATCAACTTGACGATACCTTTATTAATATTTCTGCCTAGGGAGCCTCTGTTAATGGCTTCCTTGTACACCGAGTATAGGTCATCACATATCCATTTCAGGAATGACTTATAAAACTCCGCTGGGAGGCCATCTTTACCTGGAGATTTATCATCTTTGAGAGAAAGAATGGCTTTCCTTACTTCCTCCCTGGTTATTTCTTTACCAAGTTCAATTGCCATATTCTCATTGATTCTTTTCAGAACAATTTTCTTTATGAACTCCTTGGCTTTTGAACTGTTGTGACCTTTTCACACATCACCCTATTCAAAATGGGGACCCCCTAATTTTTGCTTCATTCGGGTCTTTTGGCTTGGGTTTGTGGGTCTGTCTCTCTTTGTCGGTTCTTTCTGTCTGGTGATGTACTTACCATTTGACCTAGATTTGAATTTTGGCCAAGTCTGGAGGGCTTTCTGATGAATTAGGGTTTACAATCTTCAGACAACTTTGAGGTCAAATTGAGTTGGCTAATCAAATTCTGAGCTTAGCACTGCTGTTAAGATGCTTCGAGCAGGCTCCCACTAAATTTTCACTGAATTATGATAACTTGCTATTTTTAGTAAGCACCAATTTGGGGCCTATTTTCTTGGGATTTTCAAATTCTGATGATCGCACTGCACTTAGAACATTGTGAGCTACCTGCTTGCAAAATTTGAGCTAAAACGAACAACTTACTATTTTTAGCAGTCTTGCCTTCGAGGGCCACTTTTAGGATTCACATGTTGGATTTTCAGATGCATGTCTGGAGGTTCTTTGTGGGTTTTTCAAGACCTTTGCAATGATATAGCATGGAAAACGAGATGATGACTTTCAATGATTCAGGCTTCAGTGGCTATTTTTAGGGTTTGCATGTGGGATTTCTCAGCGCATGTTCGCATAATCTTTTTGGGTTTTCCGAGAGCTTCGCAACGAGGTTACATGCAAGCGGAGTTGATCACTTTTCCGGAACTTGCTATTTTTAGCCAGTGCTCGCATGTTAATCAGTCTTCTGGGTTTTTCTGGGTTTTTCAAGATCTCTCGGGCAGTGTGACATGTAGACTCATCCGGCAGCTAGTTGGTCACTTTTTCAACCGCTTACTATTTTTAGCAGGTTCACTTTGGTAGCTGCCCAACACTTCAGAATCACGAGCCCGATGGCATGCAACATAAACGGAGTTAAACGAAGGTCATTTGAGGCACATGCAAAACAAATTAGGGTTTCGAGCTTCAGGACCCAAAATGAGGGGTAAAATGCCAGAATTTTCGAAAACTGGTGTATCCCATCACGATTAGCATATTTCAAGGAGTCCACTGGTAAAATTTGAAGGCAATCGAAACACTTACTATTTATAGTAAGCCACTTCTGAAACAGGCTATAAATAGTAAGTCAGCACGAGGCACCAGTGTGACCAGGTCAAGCAAGTGATGAGGACCCCATGGCGCGAATTTCAGATCAAACAAAATTGTAGAGATTCAAAAATCAAGCACTTAATATTTTTAGCAGGCCTGTGCAGAGGAATTAGGGTTTCCTAAAAAGTAGGGCGAAACACAAGGGTCACACAAAAGCAGCATCCAGTCACAATCAGCACCCTTTAGGCAATCTGCACGCAAAGTTTGAGCTCATTCTGAACAGTTACTATTTTTAGCAAGCTGCTAAAAATAGCAGGTACATGCAGGCATCAGGGGCCAACAGCTCAATCATGTCACGAGGGTCAAGGCAAAGTAAAAATCAAGCTTTTTAGAGCTAGAAATCAGCTTAAAATGTAAAATTTGAGAAACTTTCTAAAAATAGAAAGCTAGGGCAAGTCGAAGGCAATGTGAACAAACCACTTCAAATCGGATGAAAGCTTTGAAATTCATCCAAGTTTGATAAAATGAAGGCTCCAGCATCAAAATCCGCCCTAGAAGCTTGAAGAGCCAAGAAAAATTCACTAAGTCTGAGAAATTTGCAAGTCTAGCATGTGAAATGTGCCCATGAAGTTGAAGGTTGATGAAAATTTTCGAAGTCATCAAAATTTGAAGCAGGGACCTCCATATGCACCCTTGCTAACTGGAAGTAAGACTTGAAAATCTCTAAGTATGAGAAAGATGGAAGCTCTACCCCCTTGAATGCACCATTGACTTGAGAGGAGTTGAAAAAAAATCTACCATTGACTTGAGAGGAGTTGAAAAAAAATCTAAGTGTGAGAAACTAGAAGCTTGCCCCCTCATATGCGCCCAAGAAGAAAGAGGAAGCATTGAAATTTTTCTAAGGCATCAAGATTTGAAGCTACCCATGTGAAATGCGCCCCACCTTGCATGGATACTTGGAAATTAATCTAAGTATAGAAAATTTGAAGTTCAACCCCCCATATGCGCCCTTGACTCATGGAGAGCTTGGAAAAATCTAAGTATAGTAAATTTGAAGGATGGCCCCCTATGTGCGCCCAAGGTAAAAAGGGTTAGTTAAAAATATTCTAAGGGTTTGCAAATTGAAAGCTCACCCATAGAAATGCGCCTTAACATGGAGAGGAGTGGGAAATATTCTAAGTATTTTAAACTTGAAGTATGGACCCCTATATGCGCCTAAGGAGATGAGAAGGTGATGGAAATTTTCTAAGTGTTGGCAATTGAAAGTAGAAGCTCCCAAATGCGCCTAGCCAAAGAGAGGCATGTGGAAATTTTTCAAGAGTTAAAAATTGAAAGCTCCAGGGGTCATATGCTCCCAGCTAAGAGAGAAGGTCTTGAAAAAATTCTAAGGCGTTTAAATTGAAAGCTTGACCTCCTATATGCGCCTTGAGAAGGAGAGGAGTTAGAATTTATTCTAAGGCGTCTAAACTTGAAATGCAGATCCTTAAATACGCCTTAATTTGATAAAGAGGAGTTGAAAATTGCCTAAGGCAAGTTAACTCAAAGTAGAGAGGGCCATATGCGCCTAACCTTGGAGGGAAAAGTTTGAAATTTTCCTAAGTATTGGAAACTAAAAGCTCCAAGCTCAAAATGCGCCCTTGCAAGAAGATGTTTAAGTGTTGAAAATTAAAAGCTTGAGGGGTCATATGCGCCTAAGGGCTGAAGGGGAAGCTTGAAATTTTGCTAAGTGTGGTAAACTTAATGCTTGATACCCTATATGTGCCCAGCTAGAAGGTGAGAGTTAGCAATTTTTCTAAGTGTCCAAAAACTTGAAGCTTGACACTCCATATGCGCCCAGCTAGAAGAAAAGTTTCAAAGAATTTTCTAAGTGTTAAAATTTGAAACTCAAGGTGTCAAATGCGCCTAACATTGAGAAGGGAATGTTGAAAATTTGCTAAGCATGGAAACTCAAAGCTGGAGAGGTCATTTGCGCCTAGACTTATAGAAAGGACTTTGAAAATATTAATTGTTCAAAAATGAAAGTTTGACCCCCCTTGATTGCGCCTAGACTAGGAAATAAAGTGGAAAACATTCAAAGTGTGCGAAATTAAGAGTCCACTATGACAAAGGCGCCTAAGTTTGAGTGTGGCCTGAGTAATTTTTCTAAGGCGTTGGAAATAAAAGAAATTTGTTCTAAACAAAAAAAAGAAAAACGCCCCATGCTGGAGAAATTAAATAAACTTCAATTAAAATTATTTTCCAAAGTTTAAAAAATTAAATGTCCCCCTTCGGTTAGACACATGAAGTTTTGAAGTTTAAAAATATTTATTAAGGGGAAATTTATTTTGGAAAACGTTCTAGAAGGAAAATAATTTTGCCTGGTGATTTAAAAAAAAACGCTAGAGCTCGCAATTGATAAGATTTTTTTTCTGGTGTTGAGATTAAATTTTAATAATAAATACACCAATTATTCAAGGGTGAGATAATTTTTATGCTGGAGTAATTTTAATTTTCTCAAAATGCTTCAGTCAATTGAAAGTGACTTGCAGTCAACGAGGGAAATTTTAATTTTCAAACGAGGAAAGAATCTCCAATAATAGTAAATTCCTATGACAACTCTATGACGACTGAGAATATTCCCTCCCGAATTGGAAATTTTCTAAGTAGTGGGGGAGTGAATTAATGACAACTGCTAAACTGGGCGCCTTCTTTCAGTTATATAAACTTGGAAGCTATTCATTTTTCTTCACAAATTACAGAGTTGAGATTGTGAAAGAGCTGAAAGTGATTGCTGAGTGAGTGAGAAATTTTTGAGTTTAGTAAATAATTTTTCTAAGTGCTGAAGTTGAAGTGAGTGAGTGCTGAGAAGAAGAAAATTCTGAAGGGAGTTGAGCTTGATTTTTCGATGTGCTGAAAGTGGTATTGTTGAAAGTTGTTGGAGCTCGAAGTTTGAATTTCGGTGTTATAATTCTCGAGGTTTGGAGTTGGTGGTTTAATGCTGAAGATTTTTATTTTTTGAAGCTAACTCTACTTGCCAACCATCTCGCAATAATTTTATTTTCTAAGTTGGAATTGTAATGCTTGAATTTTTATTTTGCAGATGGCTGAAATTAGAAGAGGAGATGTTGCTGGAACAAGCAAGGCTGCAGGCAGAGCTGGAAATACTGAAGTAGGCAAAGAAAATGCCTCCAAGCAGGCCATCATCAAGCAACTGAAGAAGTCATTTATTCTTGAATCTAAGTTCGTGTCAAAGCTGGGAGGTTTGATTGATACCAACCTTGGTTCATTCAACCTTGAGGCATTCAAAAGAAGAATATATGGGCAAGGTAGTTATCCTCCATCAGCGACTTCGCACAATATTGTGAGGAGTGGATTGTATGCAGCTGTTGGTTTTCCACCAACAATTTGATGTTTTGAGTTGATAATGGAATGTGCAAACTACTATAGGTCAGACCTGTTGTGACCTTTTCACACATCGCCCCATTCAAAATGGGGACCCCTAATTTTTGCTCCATTCTGGTCTTTTTGGCTTTGGTTCTTCTCTCTCTCTCTCTCTGTCTATCTCTTTTCTGAGGTCTGCTTTTCGGGGACGTTCCTGTCTTTGAACTTAAACGAGTGAAATTTGGCCAAGTTTGAAATTAGGGTTTTGAGTCTTTTGGTCAGTTCAAGGTTGAACGAAGTGAATGAATTGCAAACATAGACTAACATTGATGTTAGTATGCTTCCAGCAGGCTCTCAGCTAAATTTCATCAGATTTTGAGGTACTTACTATTTTTAGTAAGTGTGCAATTGCAGGCAATCCGTCAGCATTTTTGAAATTCCGACAGGCACATTGCATTTAGAGCACATTAGGCTACTCGCATGCAAAATTTGGGCGAAAACAGACAACTTACTATTTTTAGCAGTCCAGCTTCTGGGACAAATTTCAGGGCTCAGATGCAGAGTTTTTTCTTTGCATGTTGGCATATTCCTTTTGGGTTTTTCGAGACCTTCATCGGAAAGTTTGGTATACCAATCACCCCTGTAGAACTTTATCGTCAATTTGCAGAGGTGAGAAGACAAGACAAAGAGCCCATTCATGCATTCAACAATAGGTTCCAAAAGGCCCTCACAAGGTTACGCGCTCCTTATGTCGTTGCTGACGCTCGAGAAAGCTACTATTCAGCACTTGATCCTTTGACTGCAATGTTCGTGAGATCTCACCCCACTCCAGGACACATGAATCAAGCTTATGCTAAAGCTATTGAAATAAGTCAGGGTTTAGGACAGAATATAACTGGACCCTCATTATATACTGGTCTAGTCGCAACAAACAATCAAGTGCCAACGCTTGCCTCAACATGGAATCAACAAGTTCCGGCGTTAAATGCAATTCCACAGCCAGCTTATCAAGTTCAAGCACCATCAAGTCAATTAATTCTCGATCCTGGGATGCCTTTGTCCCAGATGCAAGTCACACAGCCTGTTTATCTCCAAAACACAGTACCACCAGTGAAAACTCAAGAAGAGAAAGATGAGATAAAAGATTTGATAGAACAAGTGAAGAGGCTATCAACTGAGGTGACTCACCTCAAAAATCAAAATAATCAGACGCAAACTGTGCAACGAAAGTATCAGGCGCATCCAGGTGCCAATCAAGGATATCAGAACAATCCTCCACACCATCAAGATGCCCATCAAGGACATGGTCACGACAACAGTCATGGGTATTGAAGTAACAATCAAGGATATCAAAAGAGGTCTTGGAATACTGGGCCCAACAACGGAGGTGTCCTGTCACCATTGGACAATCCACCACCTAATGAAAATCGTCCTGCAGATAGAATTTATATGGCTGAAACTGCCTCGCCAGGATGGTGTAGGTTGCATAACACGAGCCAGCACTCTGAGCTTCAGTGCCACGAGTTCCAAGTTGTGGCTGGTATTCTCAAAAGTGAAGCAAGTAATACAGGGGCCGCAAAAAATCTTCCAATTACGGGATATGAATTAGTCCCAGCACCCAGATATGATCAGGCATTGATAATAGAAGATTGCAATTTCCCGCTTGAGTTTTAGAGTTACACGCCCCCATCAGTTATCACCAATTTCCATCAGCTTCAGCAAACGCTCTTGTGGGGATGCCAGAGTTTCAAATACCGTCAGAAATTCACGCCACGTATGCATCACCAGAAGAGCCTTTTCATAGAGATGGTTATATTTTTCCGCCTCTCAACAACGGCGTCTTGGTAGAGGGAAGAAGGGAGGTACAAGCTCTTCAGACTACTAGAGGTGAAGCTCCTAAAGTGTATCAGAGGAATTACCACCAACAACGTGAACCTCTGACGTCATCGGTGCCTCCAAATAATTTTACAACTCCCTCGCACCCCAACGCGAGCAACAACCCAGGTTTACCAAGAGATTCTCCAGAGTACAGGCGGCAGAATACAACGCAAGGTGGAGGTGGACAACAAGTTATTCAGCAACCCGTTCATCAAGTTGGGCGAGAACCAAAGGAGAGTCTTCCTAGAGAAGACATGAAAAGACTTGGCTCTTATGTGTAAGAAGAATTCAAAAGGATGAAAGTTAGTCTTCCCTTACATGAGTTAATGAAGATTTTAGAAGTTAGAGATACAATTCTGAAGAGTGTGTATGAAACGCCCATTGTGAAGGATACTTCCCAAGAAATATCTAGTTCATCAAGGAATCCTCTTGTTGTCACACAGTCCCGTCCAGCGCAGGACACGAATATGGTAGAAGAAGTGCCTCACGCGCCATTTGACACTTGGGAAGCTCCGCAACAACCTCAAAACTTCGTAGGTATGGTACAAGGTTCTTCAAACGCTCCTGAAAAGTCATGGATTGAAGATAAGAAGAAAGTTAGGTTCAATATTCCTGTGGAGCAGAAGCAAAAACAAGAGCAAACGCAGAATCCAAAAGAGGTTGTTCGAGACAATCAATTTCAATCAAGTAGAAAAGATGTAGATGAAAGGAAGAAGCCAGTTGTTTTCTATCAGGGGAGGGGTGAGCCAGCCCCATTTTTGGTTTCAGTTAGAATTTTTGGAAAGTTACTGCACAATTGTTTGATTGATTCCGGTGCATCAAGTAATGTCATGCCTTTGAAGGTATGTCAGGCGTTGGGTATAATTCCGCTCCAGACCAACAAGAAGGTGACTCAGCTGGATAAGACTGAAGTTCCAGTTGTAGGAGAGTTAAGTAATATCCATATGCAGCTAGCGGCGGATCCTAGAATTCAGAGTCGCATCGACATAGCAGTTGTGGATATACCAGATGGTTATGGCATGCTATTGAGCAGAGATTGGGCTAGAAAATTGAATGGATACATTGCGACTGACTTCTCCCACATGTGGCTTCCTTGGAGAGGAGTTCCAAATCAGATAAAAATTGAAAGTACACCACGGCTCAAATTGATGATCACAGAATGTGGTGAAAATAGTGATGTTTTGTTCGTAGAAACTGATTTGGGTTCATATAAGCCCATTAGGAAAGAAGTCCTCATGTTGCAGAGCTCGAATGAAGAAAAGCTTTTAGAAGATACACCTGCCTCCACTGAAGTATTGATTGAAAACGACTCAAGTGGGAATGGGAGTGAAAGGGTGTTCAAAGATTCTGTGTTAAAAGGTGTAAAGCAAGATGCAGAAAGTGCCCCCATCAAAGACTTATTGTTACCTATTCACGAAGCTTTCCATTCAGAGAACACAGGTGCCATGGGTAAGACCTCCTCAGAGCAAGTCCCGGAGATGACTCAACAAGCCACCTTAAAAGAAGAATGTGGAGAAGTCAGTAAGGGAGAGGGCCAGATTCAAACAAGGCTGTCTCAGTCGATGCACTTGAAGGAGAAAAGAGATGAAGCTTGGGAAAGTTTGATTGAGCATCAAAGAGTTATGAACAGATGGAATGACAAAACATGGTTGGACCCCTATCAAGATTCTGAGATCCTGGGAGATGATGCATTTAAGTTACGAACAAGAACAAGAGGAGATATCCCGTTGCCAGACGATGGGAGATTCCTCAAGCATTATTTCCAACCCTAGGTTCTCTCCGAAAGCCTACGTTGTAATATATTAGATTAGATTTGCTTTCCTGTTTGCTTTTTGTTTTCTTTTCGGTTTGTCTCGTTTTGGTTTTGGTTTGTTGCCCTCTGGGTTTTTGGTTTGGCGTTTCCGTCCCTTGAGTTGTCCGCTCAAGTGGTTTTGGTTTGGAATGGACAAAGATTTAGGGTTTCCCCGTTGCGAAAGGGGTGATGATGGTTTCACTCTCACAACGTGGTTTCTTTCCACTGGAATTTGTGCAAATTTTTGAAAGGACTAAGGTTGTTTTCCTCTTGTCATCATTCAGTTTGGAATAAGCTCGTCTCAGGAGGTTAACCCATTATTGTGTCTTGACACGTGAGTCTAAAGACCTTAAAAATCTTATCTATCTCCACTCCGAGTCATTTTGGTTTCTTGGGAAAGGTCTTGGCAGGTGAAAATTTTACATCTTGCTTCAGCGCCACTACAATTCTCAAACCCATTGGAGGCTTCATTGCCAGCCAGCCAATTGAGGAATTGACGGAGAAATCAAGTGAAGAAAATTCAATGTGCTTAAAAGAAATATCAAAAAGAAAAAGAATGAAAGGTGAAAGAAAATATTATGAAATATTGGTTTTGGGAGTATACGAGTAACTCCACCGGGGCTATGGACGCCCGGCCGGCAGTGGAGCAATATTCGTGAGAATTGTAGCGATAACCTCGTCAGGGCTATGGACGCCTGACTGGCAGCAAGGCAATGTCCAGGATGCTTTTGAAGTCAAGATACTTATACAACTTGCTGCGGCCGATTCCGGAAGTCGAGATGACTTAGAGATGGAATGAAGATGAACACACTCACGGGGTCTTAGATGAAAGTGTTCTGATCCAATATCGGATTCTTCTCCCCTTTCGAGTATGTGTCCTTCATGTATGATGGTTTGAGGAAGATTAATCAAGGTTCAATTCTTAAAGTGTTTTTCAACACTTTCCCGTGGGGATGCCAGATGTTGTGACCTTTTCACACATCGCCCCATTCAAAATGGGGACCCCTAATTTTTGCTCCATTCTGGTCTTTTTGGCTTTGGTTCTTCTCTCTCTCTCTCTGTCTATCTCTTTTTTGAGGTTTGCTTTCCGGGGACGTTCCCGTCTTTGAACTTAAACGAGTGAAATTTGGCCAAGTCTGAAATTAGGGTTTTGAGTCTTTTGGTCCAAGGTTGAACGAAGTGAATGAATTGCAGATAGAGACTAACATTGATGTCAGATGCTTCCAGCAGGCTCTCAGCTAAATTTCATCAGATTCTGAGGTACTTACTATTTTTAGTAAGTGTGCAATTGCAGCAATCCGTCAGCATTTTTGAAATTCCACAGCACACGCATTTAGAGCACATCAGGCTACTTCGGCAAAAAATTTGGACAACACTTTACTTTTTTTAGCGCCCAAATGCGGCTTAAAGTTTTTTGCATGTTGGCATATTCCTTCTGGGTTTTTTGAGACCTTCGCGATGATATAACATGCAATCTACAAACCTTCGGGTTCAGCCTTTCGAGGCTATTTTTAGGGTTTGCATGTCGTTTCTTTTGCACGTTGGATGATTCCCGTGGGTTTTTCGAGAGCAGCGCAATGACATGATAAAACGGAGATAATCACTCAGTAAGGAACTTACTATTTTTAGCAGGTGCGTCCTGGCAGCCGCTTCCCAGCAGTTTAGAATCACGAGCTGATCACAATGCAACAGAAATGAAGACAAACAGAGATCATTTGATACGCATGCAGAGCAAATTAGGGTTTCCGGCCTCGGGACCTGAAAAGAAGGGCAAAAAGGCAGAATTTTCGAAAACCAGTGTAAAGCACCGCGATCAGCATCCTTCAAGCTATCTGTTGGTAAAATTTGAAGTCAAACGGAGCACTTACTATTTATAGTAAGTCAATTTGGAAACAGGCTAAAAATAGCAAGTCAGGTGCATGCGTTGATGTCAGCAGGCAGGTCACGTGGTGAGGAGCGCCTCATTCGAGTTTCAAATCAAACGGAGTTGTGGAGGTATCAGAAGTTGGCAGTTACTATAAATAGTAAATCACCTTCATAAATGGGTTAAAAATAGCAGGCTGACTAAAAATAGCAGTGTCAACAGGACAAGGTCATGAGGATGCAGTGTTCAAAATTTCAAATCATTTCGAGCTTCAGAAATACAAGAATTGAAGGACTTACTATAAATAGTAAGGCATGGAGAAGCTGGCAGAGGAAGGTAAAAAATGTCCAAGTCTGAAGTTTATCCTCCACCACAAAAAAAAGGTGCCCAACTTGCCTTCAAGGTGTTTAAATTTTTTTTAACATGTTTTCATCCTCCTGCCACCTCCAAATGCGCCCACCATGAAGGCAAGTTGCTAAAAAAATTCTCTAAGTTATAAACTCGTCCTGCTCCCCAGGAAAAATGCGCCCACATGCAAGCTGGCAGCATTCAAAAATTTTCTAAGTGTAAAAAATCCACCTCACCCATCAAAATG
This sequence comes from Sequoia sempervirens, assembly GCA_007258455.2. Lineage (NCBI taxonomy): Eukaryota > Viridiplantae > Streptophyta > Pinopsida > Cupressales > Cupressaceae > Sequoia > Sequoia sempervirens. The sequence goes on along the minus strand of VDFB02389392.1, from coordinate 21,803 downwards.
CGCCCAAGTTGAGAGAGTTGATGGCAAAATTGTCTAAGGCGTGGAAATATCCTCCATCACCCCCTAAATGCGCCATCCTTCATGCATGTTCAAATGCGCCTAAAATGAAAGAGGTCAAAGGAAGTCAACAAAGTTTATCCTTCCCCCATGCCAAAATGCGCCCAAATGGGGCATGTAAGGACAAAATAGGGGAGCTCAAAGGTCACAAGGTGGCGTTGCATGTGCTTCATCCCTCATAACCTCCAAAATGCGCCCATGTTTTAAGCTTCATCCTCCTCTACATGTAAAATGCGCCCATGCAGCTAAGAGGTCAACAAGTCAACAAATTTTCATCCTCCTAGAGGCATCAAATGCACCCAAATGAGGGCATGTCAAGACAAAAGTAAAGAAGTTGAAGAGTCATTCTTCTCTCTCCTTTGAATGCGCCCATGCAAAAGGAATCTAAGATGTGCTAAAGGGGTAAAGTTGATGGGTAGAAATATACTAAGGGTGTTGAAAAGTCAAGTCCTTCATGGCATCAAAAATGTGCCCAAGTGTGAAATGAAATAAATTGCCAAGGCGTGGAAATAAGATGTTAAAATGTTAATCCTTCACCATGTGTGAAATGCGCCAAGGTAAGGTAAGGGGTGGTGAAACAAAATTAACAAGTGAGGCGTTCAAAGTGTTTTATTCACCTTCAAGTGAGATATGCGCCAAGTACAAGATGATAGTGCTAATATGCTAGGCGTTGAAAATGCCAAGGTGGGAGAGAATAATTGCTAAGGCGTGGAGATGAGTAAAGTATGCTAGGCATGGTAAAGTTAAATTTTCCCCTTCAAGTGTGAAGTGCGCCTAACATTCAAATGGAGAGTATTACCAAAGGATGAATAATACATGCCTAGGCGTCGGAAATTGCTAGATGAAAAATAAAATATGTTAAGTGTGATGTGTTTTCAAGAAATATTTTTCAAGAGAAGTTGATGAAATTTTCTCACCACTGGCAAGATGGATTGAAGAATGAATAAATTTTTCTAAGGGAAAATTTTTCAAAAGAAATGCTAAGTGATTCAAAAATTTTCTAAGGCACAAATATGTTCTCCCTTAGAAAAATGCCCAAGTCTGGAGAGGTGATGGAATTTTCCTGAAGCACGAGCAGAATTGCCAGAGGTGAAGTCAGTGAATGCCAGCTCCACAGGGTTGATAAAATTTTCCAAGTCAGAGCAAAGAAATACTTCAGGATTGAAGAACGAAATCAAATTTGTTAAAGAATTATTTTTTCCAAGGTGCAAAATTCAAGAAAATTAAATGAACCCGTTCGTTGTGCACCCATGAGTTCGACGCGTTCTGAAGGAAATTTTCTTCTGGGTATTGAAGATTATTGATGAGGAGTTGATTTTAAAGTCTTCCATCCTTCGCTGCAGCCTTCAGGATGAAGATTTTTGATGGGCACTGGATTGATGAGTTTCCTAAGGGAAATTTGAAAATTTTTCTAAGGCAAGGAATAAATGATGTTGAAATAAAGTGTTGTGGCTGATGAATTTGAAAATGATCGCCTAGATAATTTTTGATCAAATTCCTGATGAAAGAATTTCTTCTCGAGTCTGAGTTGGATGAAATATCAGAGTGAAGTGCGCCAGGCAGAATACAAGATGGGTTGGGAATTTGGCTAAGGCATAAAGACGTTGAAGATCAAATTGGCTAGTGAAGACGATGAACTCTTGGAAGTTAGAGCGTGAAAATCTTGGTGAGTAAGTTGAATTTACATTGTGATGTGTTCTAATACCCTTCTCCTTGCTTGTTTTGCAGGAGGAACGTCGAGACCAAGCGGTGATGATTTAGAGTGATGAAGCAAGTGATTCAAGATGACATCTCAACCTCGAAGGAAGAAAGTTGCAAGAAAATGGCTAAGTGTTGAAAGAACATTTTCAAAACTCAAGATGGAAAAAGAGGGGAAGCTCTAGCAAAGTTGAAGAACAACGTCAAGAAAGAAGATCAAGAACAGTGTGAACGCGTCTCAAAGATGGAATCTTCTAGAAGGATGGTGGACATTAATGGCTCATTTATTACCCCACTCTCCTTTGTGGCGGTTTTTAGGGCGAATCTTGTTTAGGGCTGAGGTGGCACAATCTGGGCCATCCAGCCGATTGTAATCTAAGCCGTCCGTTGGACTTGGCAAACTATAAAAGGGGGAGTCCCCCTCATTTGTAATTATTAGAAATTAGATTTAGAAGTAGAAGCAGAGCTTAGAGGAGTAGAGAGAGATTGATAGAGTAGAAAGTAAAGTAGTTTAGATTGAAAAGGAAGGAAAGTCTTCGCTTTGGATACTTTGTAAGAAGTTGTCATGTATGCTTTCATAATAAAAGAATTTTCATTGATGGTGATTTCTTCTTTGTTATGAGTAGTTGTTGAGGCTTCTTCGTCCTTCCAATTCACTTAGCATCTTGAAGTAGCTTAAAGTAAAGTAGATTTCATTTCATGCAAGTACTTAGCAATTGTGGAATGTGGTGTTCGATTTGAACAAGACTTCGCTTGTCCATACCACTAGCGGGCTCGCTGACAGTGGGTTCGCCTTGCGTGGTCAACTGGAACCTTGTGAAATTTAACTTCGATTATGGTTTATATGTTGGCATGCGTCGTCGTGATGGTGTCTTCATGCTAGATCGTGATCTGAAAATCTTGAGTCACTCCTCTGAAGATTGCACCAGTTCCGCGGAAGCTGTCCGAAGTGAGGCAAAACGGAGCTTGGTTGAAGCTTGTGAGAATTGATCGCCATGTCCCACGCCTTAGAGTAGATTAGAATTTCTTAGGTCCTACACTCATTTTAAATTCAGTTCACTTCTGGTTAGAATTAGGAAACTCGTGCTCACTTGCAAAATCATTCGAATTACATGAAAGCCCTTAGTCCGCTGTCTGCTGTCAACTGTTGAACAATTGTGTAAGTCCCCTTGAAATACCAGCAAAATCACATCAAGCCAACTGAGACTATTCGCATTTAAGGAACCTTGGAGTTAAATGCATGATCTATCTCGCAATCTTAGCATGCAGGAAACTTTGTTCAAGAGAGGATAGAGCAGCCGTTGGCGACTTTATTCTGTGTTGGTGTGGTCACGAAAATCACGTCAACAAGACCACCGAACAATTGTTTCTCCAGATGGCATGTTGCTAGCCAACTTCGCACTTGAGGCTATTGGCGAGGCGATTGGGATTCCAGCTATGGACAAAATGTTGTACAAGTCTAAAGAGAGGGCTGATAAAATGTATGCCTCATCTTTTGATAGGTGTGCTAAGAGAATCAACACAACATGGATGAGGAAGCCAAAGCCTCCTGGCGCCAAATTGCCAAATTAGATTATTTCGGAGGAGCTGAAACAAGAATACTGTGATTTAATCATGATGCTCAGCCGGGTGAATGGCAGCCCATAGGCGTATGCTTTTGAGCCTTGGATGTTCTTCTACATCAGCGTGGTGTTAGAAGGGAAAGAATATGTAGATTGGGCGAAGATGATCAGTGACAACTTAAATGAACAATTCAAAAGCCTAAGGAGGACAAAGACGTTTTACATGAGCTCGTATGTCATTTATATGCTAGCTTGAATGATGAAGTATAAGGGGCTGACATACCAGGAGCCGATTGGATGTGGTTCTAGTCAATTTAAAATCCATGAAGCTTGCAGGCAGCTGCATTTGACAAGTACCTCTAGCTTCAAAAGAGTGAACGATGCTTTCACTATGTATATCACAAGGACTCTTCAATGGAGAATGCAGCAAAGAATATCCAAAGAGGCACAAAAGTTGATTGAAGAGTATGGGTTTTGGTTTATCCAATTCCCGAAGTTCACGTATATAAGGTTGTCTGGGTTCCATTCATATACCTACCGACTGCCAAGATACCCCACGGATAGGATGGTGATGCTTGAAGTGTCTAGGCAACTCATGGCCTACGACAAAATCATAAGGAAGAAGAAGAAAGGAGGTTTGCACTTCCCTATTGTTATGGGAAATTCGCTTGAGGAGTGCCCTTCTTTGCAAGCAGCCAAGGAAGCGGAGGATGAGTTACAATTTTATCACCTCACTCTACACACTAGCCGACATGATTTTGATCCTCAAAGGAAGATTGGAATTATACAAGCTGAAGAATATCGGCACAAGGCTCATGTAGAAGATTTTTGGGCAAATGCAGAAGATGAAGCTAAAATCAGGAGGATGTTCTCTAGATTGCCTCTGAAATTGATCAGAGAGTGTGAGGTTGTCCAAGTTCCGGATCAAGTGGATGAAGATGCTAGCATTACTCACCCAGATCGTGAGTAAATAAAGGGCACACCAATCCCGCCACCTGATTGGGCAGAGCCGGAAATCACAGACTTGGACACTTTGTCTATGCCTGTCTTAACTTTCATGAGGAGCTGGGTGGATGGACACGTTCACAAACTTAAGAGAAAATCAATTGCCCTCACATACAACCTCATGGGCGATCAAAGGCCACCGATGTCAATAAAGAGGAGGAAACAAATCGCCCAAGCTATAGAACCACAAGAGGAGGAACCAGTTCAGCCTGAACCTCAAAGGACAGAGGAGGCATCGCCTACATAGTTGTTGGCTCAATCTTCCAACATACAAGAAGTTTCAATGTTTGTAAATCAGAGGGTTAGAGTGAATGAAGAGCAAGAAATGGGAGAAGTTAACCAGCCATTGCCTAGAGAGCCTGATAGTCAGAGCGCTAATGCTCCTGGGAGTGCTAACCAGCCAGATGAAGATGAAGAAACATAAACAGACACTCGCTTGGATCGTGCACTCGAGGCAGCTTTTGAGGACGAGGATATTACGAAGCCTGAAGTTTGGGGTCTTGGGGAGGATAGTCAGCACATGGAAATGGATGAGCCTCAACTGAACATTGCTAAAGAGGAACTTCATGAAGTAGAAGCAACAGAGGAGCAGCCCCTTGTCGTCTGCGGCGCTCAACAAAATGTTCCAAATTGGCTCACAAGTGCAATAAGGAGAGATCAGGAGGACGACACCGACCCAGCAGTAGAGATAGAAGAGCTCCTTAATAGAATAAGCAAGTCACCTAAGAGGAAGAGAGCCAGAAAGTATTCCAGGGTGGAAATAGATGAGTCCGGTTCTCGCACTATTCATGTTGCGGTTCCAAGGGAAGAATGTGATCTAGATGAAGTAATGCTTGAAAATTACACGATCACTACGGTTGAATTGGGGCGCCCTACTGGAGTACAAGTAATCGAGGAAGCTGAAAACTCCTTCCAGGCACTGAAAGATAGACTGTTCGAAAGGGAGAAAAATACAAGAGGCTGAAAAGAGAGCATAGGGCGTTAGTTGGGTATGTGCAGCATCTAGCATGTCCATGTGCTCAGGAGAACCCAACGTTGGAACTTCCAGCTGAGCTTCCACGGGAATCGATTGGCGGGCTTGAAGAGATGAAGAAGGCAATTCAGGAAGGAGACAAGTGGATTGGCGGTGTTCGTGCTGAGGCTGAGAGATTCATTATGGATCTTGTCTCCTCTTTCCAGCATGCTTCCAGCATCCTCTCCCGTATGGAGAACATTGAGCAGGCATGGAATGATACTCATATATTTCAGGACAAGACTATTCCACGCCTGGCTGCTCTGATGCGTATGCCAGTGCAAACTTTGATTGAGGAGGGGGTGATTCAGGCTAGAGATAGATATGATTTTCCGGGTTGGTATTCTGCTGCATTCACTGGCCGAGGTTTCTTTGACACGACAAGGACAGAGTCGGGCAAGATCGGGAAGGCCATGGGAAATATTCAGGAAGGCGTCTTCAACACGCTGGAGGCATTATTCACGAAACGACTAACTCCTGAGGAGGTGACAGTGGATGGATTGAAGGGAAGATTGCAACCATTCTTCTCTGAGATGAGGGTATTTGCTCAGGTGGACTTTGAAAATATCTCCACATTCTCAGCTATTATTCAGAGCATGCAGGAATTCATCGAGGCTTGGAGAAAATCTTGCATCCGACAGGAACAAACGATTGCTATCCTTGAGTACTAGCTTAATCTTACTTCGGCTATTTCTGAGCAAGAAGTTGATGCAGTGTTGGCCCGGTTCGTTGCTTTCGCGGTTAGAGAGAACAATGGGAATAGGATCCTGGACGAGAATCTTCTAGAAGGATAATGGGCATTAATTGCCCATAGTGGTCAAAGGAGGAATCTGCCTATTTTGTGCTCATTAATTGCACCACTCCTCCTTCTGGCGGTTTTAAGGGCAAAATCTAGTCTAGGGCTGATGTGGCTCAATCTGAGCCATCCATTGTAATTTAATCTGAACCGTCTATTGAGATTGGCCAGCTATATAAAGGGGACTCCCCCTCATTTGTACATTATTAGACTAGAGAATAGACATTCTGATAGAGCATAGAGAGACAGTTTAGAGTTAGCATAGTTTGAAGGAGAGGGAAAGTTTTTCCATGAGAACTTTGTAAGGAATTGTTGTGAAAAACTATCATAATAAAAAGAGTTTTATTGATGATGAATTTGTCTTTTGTTATGAGCAGTTAGTGAGATTTCTTCATCCTTCTACTTCAAGTAGGACTTAAAGTAGAGTAATTTTCGTTTTCATGCAAGTAGTTAGTTGTGGATTTGTGGCGATTGATTGAAGCAGCTTCGTTTAATCCATACCACTAGTAAGCTTGCTGACGGCAAGTTTTCCTTGTGTGGTCAACTGGAAAACATTTCAAACTTAACTTCGATTGTGATTCACGTGTGTGTATGCATCGTCCTGATGGTATATGCATGCTGAATTGTAATTTGAATACCTTCCGCTACTCCCTTGAAGATTGCACCGATTTTGTTGAAGCTGTCCAACGTGAGGCAAGGCAAAATCCTGTTGAAGTTTGCTGAAGTTAAGCTCCACACATCTTGCATTTAGACTAGAATTTAGGCTTTCTAAACCCTTGCACACATTTAAATTCCGCACAATTCTGGTTAGTATAGGAACATGTACCTTATTGCTAAATCATCCGCAACACACGAAAATCCCCTTCCAATCATAAACCTGCTGTAAGCTGCAAATATTCTGAACAATTGTGTAAGTCCCCTCGTGTAAACAGCAAATCACAACGAACCAACTGAGGGTATTCCATAGCATTTTCGGAACCTTGGAGTTGAACATACGAACTTTCTGGGAATCTTAGCATATGGAATTCTTTGATCAAGAGAGAATGGAGTAGCCTTTGGATACTTTGTTCTGCTGATTGGTGCAGTCACAAAAATCACATCAACAGGAACTAGCCTCATTGCCATCCTCAGAGGTAAAGAGGTTCCTGTAGAACTGAAATAATTGCCCTCTTATTTCTTCTTGGTTCACTAGGGTGGTACGATCAACCCTATTCTGAACTATTTGCTCCCTTGCTTGTTTCTCCTTGATGTATCTAAAGAAAAATTTAGACCCCTTGTCACCATTCTCCAGCCAATTCATTTTGGCTCTGACCCTTAGGCCCTGGATCTTGTTAGCTTGTAGTTTCCTTACGCTGTTTTTGGCCATAACCAGCCTATTGGTTAGCATATCATCTGTGGGGTTTGTCTGTAGTTCAGTTTCAGCTTGGAGCAGCTCGTCCCATAGAAGAGCCTCTTTCCTTCTTCTATCTTTGGCTCTTTTCTTGCCAATGGTTTGAAACAAGATTCTCCAACCTTTTGTATTCATTTCCCATCTTTCAATAGGAGACAAATTTCGGTACATCCACTTATTGATTAATCTAAAAGATTCTATGGCATTCCTACAATCTTTATCTTTCAGCAACTTAGTGTTGAGGTAGAAGCCTTCACCAACACCAGTCACCTTTGCCAACCCTCCCTATAGGCAAAACTTTGCCCTTATAGGGTGGTGATCTGATAGAGAGTGGGGAGTTACCTCAACCTTACATCCATCTTTCACCGATAGAGCCAAGAAGAAGGCCTTGCTCATATAGAATCTATCTAGCTTGCAGTATATCCTCTTCTCCCCCTTCTGAGAATTGCGCCAAGTAAACCAGATGTCTTTACATTCCTTCTTTTGGCCTTCAATAGGATCTTCAGTTTTCAACTTTGATTTCATCCTTATCCAATAAAACCTCTCATTGCCTTTCCAGTCTTGACCTGTGCCACCCCACTTGTCTTTCCCTCTTTCAACAAAATTAAAGTCTCCCCCGATGATCCAAGGAATATCTTGCAAGTTGTAAAGCCAGTTCCACAGGAGGATCCGTTCCTTGTAATCATTGGGGGCATACACAGAGCATATGCCAAAGCAAGATTCTTTTTTCTTGATAATGATCCACACTGCTTGGTTACAGGGGGAAGCCCCATAATTGGTTACAAATTGTGCCCACTGTTGTGCCAGTAGGATAATAGCCCTACCTTTTCACCTTTCATGTTTGGTGACAAATTGGGAGGCCTCTTTCCAGATCACTTTCAAATTGGTTTCCAAGATAAAGCCAATGGCTTTAACTTCTTGCAGGAGGACAAAATCCTTTTCTCTCCTTTGTGATAAGAATCTCTTAACAACATGCTTCCTATCTGGGCATTCTAGTCCCCTCACATTCCACGAGATACAATTGATGTCCATTAGGTCTTTAGGGGGAGGGGGTGGAGGCTTATCACTTTTAAAATTATCAAAGCATTTAGGGAGTCTGTTTTCTGATTCCATCCTTTTGGCGTTGAGGGCTGTTGTGACGTTTTTCACACATCGCCCCATTGAAAATGGGGACCCCCCCCCAAATTTTGGCTTTGCTTTTGGTTTTGGTGTTGAATTGTTTTTGTTGTTGTCTATCTCTCGTTCTGTCTATCTTCTGGGGATGTGCCCACCTTTGAACGTAAATTGAGTTTTTGGCCAAGTCTTTAAAATTAGGGTTTGATTCCTTCACACCAATTTGAGGTCAAGAAAGGACAATAAATTGCAAATAAAGACTAACACTGTTGTCAGTGTGCTTCCAGCAGGCTTCCAGCCAATTTTCATCAAATTCCAAGGTACTTACTATTTTTAATAAGTGTGAAATTCAGGGCAATTTGTCAGCATTTTTGAGATTCCGACAGTCACACGGCATTCAGAGTGTATCAGACTCCTCGCATGCAAAATTTGAGCGAAAACAGACAACTTACTAGTTTTAGCAGTCCAGCTTCCGGGATAAATTTCAGGGTGCAGAAGCAGAGATTTTCTTTGCATGTTGGCATATTCCTTCTGGGTTTTTCGACACCTTCGCGATGATATAACATGCAAGACGAGACGACCACTTTAAGAATTCAGCCTTTCGAGGCTATTTTTAGGGTTTGCATGTCAGGGTTTCTCTTGCATGTCGGGTGATTCCTGATGGGTTTTTCGAGAGCTTCGCAATGGTGTGACATGCAAACGAAGATACTCACTCAATAAGGAACTTGCTATTTTTAGCAGGTGTGTACCGGCAGTCGCTTCCCAGCAGTTCAAAATTACAAGCCGATCGCAGTGCCACAGAAACGAAGACAAACAGAGTTCATTTGATACGCATGCAAAGCAAATTAGGGTTTCCAGCTTTGGAGCCTAAAAAATAGGCGTAAAAGGTCAAAATCTTCGAAATCCGGTGTAAACCACCGCGATCAGTATCCTTCAGGCTATCTGCTGGTGAAATTTCAAGTCGATCGGAGCACTTACTATTTATAGTAAGTCAGATTGGAAACATGCTAAAAATAGTAAATCAAGTGCATGCGTCAGTGTCGGCCAGCAGATCACGTGGTGAGGAGCGCCTCACTAAAATTTCAAATCAATCGGAGCAATGGAGCTATCAGAAGCAAGAGCTTACTATTTATAGTAAGCCACCTTCAGAAACGTGCTAAAAATGGCAAGGTCAGCTAAAAATGGCAGTGTCGACAGAACAACAAGATCATGAGGATGCAGTGTGCGAAATTTCAAGTCATTCCGAGCTTCAGAAGTGCAAAATTGAGAGGGCTTACTATAAATAGCAGGGCGTAAGCTGGCGAAAAACGATGAAAAAGTTCAAGTCTGGAGCTTTATCCAGTACCACCTCAAAATGCGCCCTCATCTCCAGCTGGAAGTCATGAAAAATGTTTAAGTTTTGGTTTCATCCTCCTGCCATGGCAAAATGTGCCCAAGCTGGTGGAGTAAAGTGAAAAAAATTTCTAAGTATCAACTCTCATCCTCCACCAAGTAAGAAATGCGCCCAACAAGCAAGAAGGTCAAAGAAAAGTCAAACATTTTTATCCTGCTGCTAGGCCAAAATGCGCCCACCTTGAAGAAGGGAAGTTGAAAATTTTTCTAAGTGTTGAGGATATCCTCCTCACCCCTCAAAATGCGCCCATCCTGCAGTAGGGGCAAAATGCGCCAAGTTTGAAAGAGGTCAAAGTAGTCAAACAAATTCGTCCTCCTCCTTAGGCAAAATGCGCCCAAATGAGTCAAGTGAAGACAAAACAATGGAATGTGAAGAGTCATCCTCCTTGCATGTCAAAATGCGCCAAGATGAAGGTGTAAAAGGCAAGTGCAAGCTGGTAAGTGAGGTGAGATGTGATTAATGGCGTGGTGAAAGCTTGATAAATGCTAGGCGCCCAAGATGATATTCCAAGGGTGTGAAAATAAAATGCTAAGTGCTAGATGCGCCCAAGATGGCAAAGTGTTAGAGATTTTTTTTTAAGGCGTGTGAAGTGTTGAGAGTAAAATGCTGGGGCGTGATTTCCCTCTTCAAGTCTAATGTGTGAAGTGGTGAAGAAAAAGTGCTAAGGCGTAATTTTAAATTCTTCCAAGTATGTTAGGCGCCTAGGGTGGTGAGTAAGGAATCTCCCCAAAGGCGTTGGAATATTTTCCTAGTGTGAAATAAAATACAAAACGGTGGCTAGAAAAATAAAATGTGCCAGGCACCTCCATGAACAAAAAAAATTTCTAAGTGAAGTTGGTGTCTTTCTCGCAGGCCAAAATTTTAAGGTGAAAAAAACTTTTAAGGCAAAATTTTCAAAGTGATCAAAATTTTCCAGGGCGTGAAGTATTCTCTTCCTCTAGAAAATACGCCTAGACTCCAAGGTGGTGGAATTTTTCTTGAAGCGTGACCAAAATTCTCAGAGGGGATCGAAAAACGGATTTAAATTTCACGGGGAAATAATTTTCTAAGGTTCAAAATTCAGAGAAATAAAATGAACCCGTTCGTTGTGCACCCATGGGTTCGATGCGTTCTGGAGAAAATTTTCTTCTGGGTATCGAAGATTATCGATGAAGAATGGATTTTAAGGTCTTCCACAGCTTGCCGAGGTTTCTGAGATAAGGATTTTGATGGGCACCAGGTTGATGAGTTTTCCTAAGGGGAAATTTGAAGATTTTCTAAGGCAAAAAATGAAGAAAATGTGTTTTCAAGATGAAATTCTCCAGACGATGAATTTGAAAGGAATTGCCTGGGTGAATTTGCTTAAATCCTTCGTGAAGATAGTTTTCTTGAGCCAGAGATGAATACAACCAAGGTTGTCAGGGCTCTAGCGGGTGAAATGAATTTCTCAAAGATGATACGCCCTTGAGGAAGATGGGTTGAAAATTTGACTAAGGCATGAGGAATCACTAAGGAGGTGGAAGTTGGCTAACGGAAGCAATGAACGCTTGGAGATCAAAGCATGAAAATCCTGGTAAGTGAGTTAAGTTTACATTATGAAGTGTTCTAATGCTTCTCTCCTTGTTTTGCAGGATGAGCGTGGAGGCTAGAGCACAATGACTTGAAGTGATGAAGCACGATGATATTACAACCCTCGGAGGAAGATAAAGTTACAAGTTTCAACCTCGAAGGAAGAAAAGGTCGCAAGAAATTGGCTAAGTGTTAGCTCAAGTGACAAAGATGAAATATTTTCAAAACTCAAGATGAAGAAAGGATGGAAGCTCGAGCGAAGTCGAGAAAGAAGATCAAGAATAGTGTGAACGCATCTACAGGCGGAAATCTTCTAGAAGACTGATTATGGGCATTTATTGCCTTTGCTATTTTTGGGAGTGAGTGGGAATCTTTGATTCATTTAATGTACCACTCTCAATTCTGGCGGTTTTTAGGGTTAGGGCTGAGGTGGTGTGATTCTGGCCACTCTATTGATTGTAACCCTAGCCGTCTTTTGGGACTTGGCTAGCTATATAAAGGGGGAGTCCCCCTCATTTGTAATCTCATTAGACAGTAGAATTAGAGTAGAAGTCGGAGTAGAGAGACAACTAGGTGATAGCTTAGGAGTAGCTTAGTATAGGTTGATAGTGTAGTTTGAAGAAGAGGGAAAGTTTTCCCTTTGAAAACTTTGTAAGAAATTGTTGTGCAACACTCTTCATGATAATAGATCTTTTCATTGATGATGGAATTCGTCTTGTCATGAATAGCTAGCAAGGTTTCTTCGTCCTTCCGATTCAAATGGAAGCATAAAATAGTTCAAAGTAGAATAAGTTTCATTTCATGCAAGTAGTAGATGTTAACTGTGGAATGTGGTGTTTGATCTAAGCAACTTCGTCTATCCATACCACTAGTGTGTTTGCTGATGGTGAATGTGCCTTGTGTGGTCAACTGGAATATCATGTACTTAACTTCAATCACAGTTTGAATAATGGTATGCGTCGTTGTGATGGTATCTTTATGTCAAGTGGTGGTTTGAACATCTCCAGTCATCTCCCTTGAAGATTGCACCGACTCCATGGAAGCTGTCCGATGCGAGGCAAAGCGAAGTCCGGTTTGAAGTTTGCTGAAGTTGAGCTCCATATCCCACACCTTAGAATAGATTTAGACTCTCTAAACCCTACCCCATTTCAATTCAGTATTTTCTGGTTAGAATAGGAAACCCGCACTTCATAGATAAATCTTTCGAGCATTTGAATTCCTTTCTCCGCTGCCGAACAATTCCGTAAGTCCCCCTTGAAATACCAGCAAATCACATCAAGCCAAACTGAGCCTATTCGCATTGAAAGAACCTTGGAGTTGAACGCACGAACTTTCTTGCAATCTTAGCGTGCAGAATACTTTGTTCAAGAGAGAATAGGGAAGCCGTTGGCAACTTTATTCTGCGTTGGTGCGGTCACGAAAAGCACATCAACAAGGGCTAGAATTATTCCACTGTGTTTTTTCCTCTTGTCCTTTAGTAATTGATTGACGTCTTTTTCTATAATTTGCTTGTTGTTATCCAGACCCTTCTTCTTTCTATATCTCTAGGTTTTTTTAATACTACCTCCATGGGGACCTCCTTCCCCTCAGTGGTATCCTTAGTAGAGAAAGCCCCTAAGTCATCTGCAGAGTCCATGCCAGATTGGGAAGCAAAACCATTAGAAGTTATCACTCCACCAAAAGTGCTAAGAGGAGTCTCCTCATTTTGGGGAACCACAATTTCACCTACTCATTCCCATTCACCAAATAAATAGTGTTAAGAGAAGCAAATGTCATTGGCCCCCCTTCAAATCCATCAAATTGTAATCCAACCAGCTCCTCATCAGGGTTTTGTGGGCAGTGTTCCTGCTTAGATTCATTTGTAGTTCTTTTGACATGTGATGAGACCTCCAAGTTACTTACTGGAGTGATAGTGGCATCCTAAATATCATGAACATGATTTAAAACATTTCATTCTTTGAAGCATTTTGAATTGAAAGAGTATAGTTCTTTTATTGGTTTATCCTTATTCTCCTTTGGTTTATTAGTTTGCCTGATTTTAAGCAGAGCCAACTGTTGCGCATTTAGTTTACCATTGCTCGTGGGATCTTTTCTCATTAGGTTGGGGAGGCCCAATGTCTCCCAACAACTTGTTAGTGGTTTCTTGCCATGTTCCCTCCACCTCTTGGTTTTCAACTGGGTGGTTGTTATTAATTTCTTGCATTAGGGCTTCTAGATGATCTTCTATCCGGGATGATTCATTATTCTTCTTTATTGTCTCCACATTCAATTGCACAAGAGGATCGCAATTTAGCTCATCATTAGAACTAGGGCTCGGGGGTAGAGAGTTTTCTTTTAAATCTTCTGGAGTGAGATTGTAGTCCATTGTCTCCTCCACATTATTTTCATTTTCTTCAGTCACCACAGTGCTTGACGGGGGCGGTACATTAGTTTTTCCCTTTCCGCCAAGAGCGGAGTTATTACTGGTTTTGTTTCTAATTAAAGGACAATTCTTCCTAATGTTTCCCTCGCACTGACAAAGATAGCAGGCATTGAGCCCACCTAGGATTTCCAAATCACATAGGAAATTACCATTTTTCAATTTTATCTCCAATTTTTCAGGGAGATCAACCCTTGGATATAAGGATACCAGGGCCCTTGCATCTAAGAGCGGAAGTGAAGCTTTAGTATCATCTAATTTCAAAATATTCCCATATGGTTCTACCAAAAGCGGAACGAATTTCCACAGTCGGGGAGGGTCACATTTTATTACCAGCCATCTTGGATTGGATAATGCCAACACTTCCTCTTCTAGTGCTTCGAGAAGCCATGCTAGGGCACGGAAAACAATTTTCCCAGCACTCCATAATTGTTTTTTGATTACTTCCTCTTGAGATTTATGGCTATTAAAGAAAATTACATACAGTCCTTTTTGCACCATTCAACAATAATAAAATTGAAACCCTAGTTTCTTTTCCTAGACATTATGGAACCACTCATCCATGTACTTCCTTGTTGGAATCCTATTGGTGTCAATGACAACAAAGAAAATTGCAGATTTTGAAAGCCTAGCATCTTCAACAGAAATAGCATCATCTAGTACCTCATTAGGAATCGAGACTGCTTTCTTGGGGGGATTCAGGGGTTGCTTACCTTGTTCCTCCCATCCATCTTCTTTGACATCCTCGACACCTTTGACCACAAATTTTGCACCTTGTGGCAGACGACTTCTTTCTCCCACAACAATATCTCTAAAGAATTTAGGAGGCAAAGTGCCATCTTTCGATTTACTAGACTCATTTAAAGCATTATCTGGGGGATCCGTGTCCCCCTCCATAATTAAATCACCACACCCAGAAAGTCACACATGCGGCAATAAAATCAAAGCAAATAGAGAGATACCCTTGTCACACCCACGACAAGCGGAAATGAAAACTAGGCAAAGGGCAGGGAGGCTGTACCCTGGAAGAATGATGAACAAGTGTGGAGGAGGGCCAAGCCTCCTCCACGGCCGACTGGAGAAAACCTCACCAGGAGCGAGCAGTCCTTTCACACGCACAACCAGAGCCTCCTCACCTCTCAATGTTTGATTTCTCCTTTGGTTTTGCACTTTTGAAATAATAAAATAATAGTAATCCTCTCTCAAAAACCCACGCCACTGTCCTTTTGCATAATAACGGTCGGAGTTACTTTATCACCTTATAAGGCCATAATATAAAGTACTGTATTAAAAGTACTTTATAACATTAAATTATAAAGTCACTTAGTAATATAACATTATTAAAGTGATGTGACTTTAATAATTTAATTAAAAATGCTCACTCTCGGCAAAGAACTGAGTATAACCTCTTGAAAGTGCCTCCGACACCAAAGAACCTCTGTTGGTGTGAAACCATTGAATCTGGAGTAACTTACTATAAATAGCAAGTCTGACTGCTAAGCTCCCGAACTACCTCTATAAGGCCTACCAACCAATATGCCAGATCATTGAGTTGAATATGCTGGAATGGAAACATCAAGCCTGTTGAAGTCCCTGAATCCCCTCCAAGGGTCCCCTAAATGTCTCATTAGCCTACGAGAACCAAATAGTAGGCTAACCACTGCTTTGATACAAATCCCAAAAAAAAGGGGACATTACAGTCTGCCCTCCCCAAGATTGCTTATCCCCAAGCAATCCTCACTTGAACAACCAGGCCCATCTTGAATGCCAGGATCCCAAACCAATTGATACAATGCTCTACCCAAGCTCCACTACAACCAATGGAGAAAGGAAGTGCTAAATTCGACAGCCCTGTCAAACACTATCTGAAGAAGAAACAAGCCGCCAAGCATAGTAAATCACAAAGCCCGCAACCCAACTGGTAGCCTACCATAGTCATCACCTATTGACCCTTGCTGTGCGACTCTGATAAAATCTTCACCAAGTTGAAGATGGTGAAGTATCATATTGAAACATCTCCAAGTAGCATGACCCTGCCTGGGTGTATTCCACCGAGATGCCATGGAAAAATTTGGAATTTGTCCTTCCTGTCTCCTGATGGTTCCTATTGCACCATTCTAACTGTACCAAGAATGCCAAACTGCTCAAAATCTGCCCCTATAACATGTATCCCACTGGCATAATTACCTTGCAGAAGCAACTCCGAACACTTGTAAGTTTTGTCCCTTTCATCCACAGAAGGAAACACCTCATACCAACTATCCAACTCACACTTGTGTGTCTTCTGCATCGTAGTCAAATCAAATGTGAATGGGCTGAAAGAAAAATGGTGTGCACACCTTACCATGCAATCAAGGTGAAACTCGCTTGCATCAATGGAATGTCAGTATGGTTGATTCCATACTTCACTTCCCATATCACCTATAAAGTGTTCCCCTTTTGGGACACCTGCTGCAACATACTGTTCCCTGTTATGCTCATCCCACTCACTCACCCCAAATGTGTCATTTACTCCTATATACAAAGTGGATGTTTCCACATCTCCAATATGTACCTTCCCACAATCTGTGAATGTATGCTTATCACTGATGGCTGCCATAGGTAGCTGAATTTCAGCTATGGATGGTGAAGACCGCACCAAACTCAACTCCACGGTGAGCTTGTTAGTTCGAGTCTCTGACTCTTGAAGGGCCATTTGAGTGCACTTCAAAGAGTCCATGGTGACCTCCAGCTCATGAGTGAGCTCATCAACCTCTTCTTCTTTCCCCCTTAGTGCATCATAATAAACCCCATCAAGCATGAGAAGATGATCTCTATCTGATAGTAACTGAGGGTAATTAGTTTTCATTACCCCCAACACTTCTCTAAGTGCTTGAAATTTTGCTAGGGAGAGTTCACCATCAAAGTGCTCTTGTGTTCCCAGAGTCCAACAACAATTTGCCATCAACTGTTGAGCGACATCAAAATATTCTATGGCTGTAGCAATGATACCTTCATTCACCTTCAATTGTCCTGCCAAATGATGGGACCCCTGAAACTTGTCATCCCCATACAACTTTTTTTATTTGTAATCAGCACTATAATAGGATGTTGGATCATTGTCATTAACTAATTGGAAAACATCGTCATGTGCGCCATCATCATTGCACACATCCTCACCATATGCATTGGTGTTATGAGCCTCATAGGTTGGCTCAAATGGAATATTAGAGGTTGCTGATTTGACAACCTCATTGCACACTGCCTCTTCTAGAGTAAATGCATGTACATTCGAAGAACTATCCTAGAACTCCGCCAAACTGCCATCATGAGGTATGGCATCCATGTCACCTAAAACCACTATTGTGCACTCCTCATTTGAATGTTCTGGTTTTGCACCCATCCCTAGATATTCCCTTTTAAAGTCTAGGTCCTTCATCAAATTAAATAATTCTTGCATCAACTCACATATCGACCTATCAACTGTAGTCATCTTCACCCTGTGTGTACCTCTGCTATATACCTGTTCTTTACCACTAAAGCTGATCAATGAGTTGATACCACCTTGTTTGACTGATTCTTAAATGGTATTCTCTTCCTAGTTTGACAATATTATTTCTCAAACAATTTTGTTGGTTTGATCTGCAATAGTTTATCTTTGTATGCAATTTTCTTCCAATTTCACAGGCTCAAGTGCACAGATATTTCAACAACGGTTTAGCAGACTGCTGTTTTGAACTTTGTTTGGTATGATTTCACTTGAATTTCTGTAGCTGTACAGAGATGAAACCAATTGTTCTGAAATTGCTGAAGGACAATGCAAGTGCATTCACTTTGTAATACTCGGGAGTTGATCCACAGCAAATACCATAACCATGTTCAACTTACGTCAGTCACCATTACAAAATATTTAATAAGTATTTCTGACCTGAGTAGTGTGACTGGACTGTCCTCTATCTTACACAGTTTGCACCCTTATGAAATGATACCACCAAACTAACTGGATAGTCTGGTCTGAAACGATTTAGTTTCTGATATATGCAGGTAAAGATAAGCTATATATCAGGTAAAGATACGCTGCTGTTTGCAAATTCTTATTGCACAAATACTTTGCTCACATATATTGCTCTAGAGGTTTCACAGTGATGAATTCTGAGTTTACAAGAAGCTGGAAAATGCAAAGACTAGTGATCTCAGACCTGGTATAGCATTTGCTTATGACTGTAAGTATCTGAAATAACTCCAGAACTGCCCAGAATGCCAAGGAAGGTCTGTAGAATGATCACATGCAAATAAATAATCCCATGCATCCCTCACAACAGCCTCATGTAGGCTCAGACTCCCACGTGAAGCTCTACTAGGTCCAAACGAGGAGAATAGAGGCAGCGCTAAGCCTTGAAAGCTCACATCAATCAAGGGTCCCTCGTTTGGTCTCAAATCCAACCGCAACCTTCAGCAAATGTGAACATGAATAAACTATATGCTAGCACACTTAATATGGCAGTTTGAGTGGCATTCCACGTTGGACTCTAACTCAGCTATCCCTTCCTGGTACGAAACCTTCCTTGCAAGTTTAAATGGAATGCAAACACCTTTGGGAGAATGTGATGGAAAGAAGGCAAGCATATAGCTCCCGATTTGCCTGCTTGACTTTACAATGTTTGTCCTTTTACAGCCCATGTCAGACCAATGACTCCTTGTGAATGACGACAGTCTCCTTAAGATCGCGTCCCCTTATTCCTTCATACGGCTAGCATATGTTAATGTAACAGATTTGTTTTATTGCCAGGTCAGCTTCAATTTGTCTATATCTGCATATTCCTCCAATTCATATGCTGTGATTTGCCTGTCTTGCCTAATCTGTTTTTATTTGCCTTTGACCTTTCTACCGCCTCAGATAAAGGTTATCGACCTCCTTAAAGACTTATAACCTTGGCATTAAAATATTTTGAGCTCCGACCCCAAACTATCATCCACGATCTGGTCTTTATCTACGGTCTTTTCAAACTGGGGGCAAGCTTTGTCTTATTATTGGCTCATTTGATATGAAGCACAACACTCATAAATTAATTCCCATGGCTTTTCTTAGCATCGATTGGCTTAAATGAATTGTGGCGGCTGAATTAAACTCCTAAGCTGCTCTCGATATAATAATATAATCTCCACATCTCCTTTGGAACTTGTTGGTATCATAAAACAGCGGCCCCTTTGTCTTTATTGAGCAATTCGTCTTCTTTTAGCAGATCACAATTTTGTTTTTGCCTCCCAAATAATTCCAAGGAAGGTTGCTCTTGTAGAGTATGAGACCCGAAGCAAAATAAACCAACGGCTTTTGACCAGGGTTACATCATGTTTGTCTTTTCCTTGATGAGCAGTTGTCAACACACATTGCAATTTTATCCTTCTCACGATTTTCCTTGAGTGCCGCGGATATTGCATGAGCTCGATGAAGAGTAAAATCGGCTATAGTAGAAATAGAATATTCTGAAATAAAATATTAATATTTACTCCAGCTCCTATCAAATATAAATCAATCCGCACAAAAATTCCCTATAAATATTTCACGGAAAGGAGTCAGATATGAAGGATGATAACTGCAGTAATCAGTACAAAAATCCTTAAACTATGAAAACCTGAAGTGCTCTCAAACCTTGATATTGATCTGTAATTGGAATTTATGTCTGAAATTTGCCTTATCTGCACAGGGTAGCAGGAGATTTTGTGCTCTGATACCAATGTAATAACCCACCCTGATCTGGGTTATTTGAATTTCACCAACAATACATATAATATAGAATTTTGCAAAAGAACAATTCTGAACAAATGCAAGAGACAAATAACCAAAATTTTTATTGATGATTCAGAGATTACATATGATTCATACTCAGAACATGCCAGGTAGGGATTGTGCAACTGTGATGTACTCTATTCAGTCAGCCAAGGTTCTGGTAAGAAAGAATATGTATATTCCTTAATGTATAGTTTCTACTTCCAAATTCGAGTTTAAGATGAAACCAACGCAGCAATGAAAGAACACAAGACAGTTGATATTTCAGAAATGTATTAAGAATTTGTTGTATATCCGACTCAGGCTTGTGAGTTTATCGGTATAGTCCAAACTTTGAAAATAATTAACAGATCATGAATATTGAACTCCCCGATCTTCTTAGAAACACTCAGTGAATAGTTATATAGTTATACATAGCAAAGGTATGTATATATGCGGGTGTAGTAAGGAATCGTACTAGGTCTGATGGACGGCTTGTTTGAAGCGATTTCGTGGAGTGGCTGAACAGGACCTCTCTCTCCCACCCTTGCTTATTACCGCTGAGTGATTATGCTTCTATACTGAAGGTTTCGCACACGTGGCTGGTAACTTGCGCGCCCCTGTAACTCCTGTACGTGATCTCCTTCTGCTTCCGCTTGTATCTTCTATGCTTGTCTGAACCTTTGCTCGTCCCTTAAGTATCTTCCATGGCGAATGGACACAACTCAAACAATCGATCTTCTTTTTGGTGAAAGATCATGCCCCTGCCTTAGACAAATTCGATTAGCTTAGTTTAACTAATATATCTTTATAATACCTCTTAGTTCGATTTATGTAAAATATATAATCTTTTAGCAAATTTATAATTAAACATTAACATTAAAAATAAATCAATTAAACATTAACATTGCTTTAAATGCGAATACTTATCTTTTTATTGGGGACATTACAAGTCTTCCCCTCCTGGATTTGCTTGTCCTCAAGCAAAGAGCAGCATCTCCTTCCTTAATATACTTGTATCTGAGAGAGAAGGGTTGTAACAATCGTTACAACTAAGCCTCCTTGCACCTTCTAGGCACCCCCATTTCTAGGTGTGCCAGCCTTGATCTCGATTGAAAGGTTGCAACAATCGTTACAACTAAACTTCCTTTGAAACTTCCAGGTATCCAATCGTGGAGTATATCTAGTTTGGGTCTGGTGGAAGGTTGTAACTATCGTTACAACTAGACTTTCCCCCCCCCCACTCTTTTAGATATCCATTATTGGGGTATACCTGGCAGGTATCCAAGCGTGGAGTATACCTAGTTTTGATCCGGAGGAAGATTGTAACAATCGTTACAACTAGCATTCCCCAAATCTTCTAGGTATCCATTCTCGGGGTATACCTGGTTTCTTAATCCTGGAGAAAGGTTGCAACAATCGTTACAACTAGACTTTCTCAATTCTTCTAGGTATCCATTCCTGGAGTATCCCTAGCCTTAGTCTGGAGAGGTTGCAACAATCGTTACAACTAGCTCTCTCAATTCTTCTAGTTACTTGGTCACTTGGGGAAGGAAGGCAACAATTGTTACAGCTATCCTCCTCCTAGGCCATGATTAGATTTGTTTTGATTTGTTAATTTTGTAACTTCATATGGTTCTTAACAAAATGATGGATTTATTTATTTAAAGGATATTATATACATCAGTTGGCTTGTTCCTGATTCCTTAGGTTTTTTGCCCATCTTGACTTTGTTTATTTCTGAAAGCTTCAATGGTTTCTTTCTTTTCCCATGTAGCATTGTCTTCAGGGAGTCCTGATGATGTGTTTTTCGTGATCGCACCAACGCAGAATAAAGTTGCCAACGGCCTCCCTATTCTCTCTTGATCAAAGTATTCCGCACGCTAAGATTGCAAGAAAGTTCGTGCGTTCAACTCCAAGGTTCTTTCAGTGCGAATAGGCTCAGTTTGGCTCGATGTGATTTGCTGGTATTTCAAGGGGACTTACGGAATTGTTCGGCAGTGGAGAAAGGAATTCAAATGCTCGAAAGATTTGTCTATGAAGCGCGGGTTTCCTATTCTAACC